>VXAV01003492.1:121981-150321 GCA_013399715.1 Alectura lathami
AAATAAAGGGGCTAGGAGATCAAGCATCATCTTAAAGATCAGTCTGGTTTCTGTTAATCTGTTATCTAAGATATGTAGTAAAAGAACTAGGAACCAGCAATTTTGACATTGACCACAAGTTCGTTTGCTTAAACTTAGGAAATGATCCAAATGCTTTTCTCATCTGTAATTTGGACAAGCCCTAACAATAATTTCTTTTAAGAACCCATTTGCAAAGATAAGACNAAAGGTAAGTCGAAAACTAACTCAAAACATGAAGTCCACGGTTTAGAGCTTGCATGTAACGACGTGCCTGCGAGCGGAACAGTTGGTCTGGCATGAACAAACAATGTCTTGGTGCACGCAGGGGAACGTTTTATTGGTTTTAGAAAGAAGACAACTGGATTTTAGTTGCGGGCATTTCCCACCTCCGTTAAGCTTAAGTCTAACTGACTCAGGAACTCTTCTAGAAACAGGTTGCTACAAGGGAAAAGCATACATGGCAATGAGAGTTGGTCTGTTGGGTTTGGGATCACTGCACACACTGAGCATGGATGTCTGTCAACACAGCAAACAAGCAAAAATTACTCCAATAGTTAAATGTTACCCAAAGAGCTACATAACTAGGAAAACTTTAATACCTTAAGTGTACAATAAGCAAATTCAAGAGTAAATAATCTAAGATTGTAAACATCTGAACAATTGTATGCAAGAAAAAGAAAGGGAATGTAATTCTTTTGAGGTGGGAAACTACCTCTGGATAGTCTTTGCTGATTGCTATGTTCTCATTACTTCATTATTGTTATTTGATAATTCTGGTGTAATCTAGTTTTCTAAAATACGAATGATTACCTGCAGACCAGTTTGGTTACATGGAGTTGGTAATACGAGGAACAAAAAACTCACAAGCAAACAACCCCCAAAATGGCTCACTAAAGTGGTTCAAAGTCCTCTTATTTGTGTATTTCATTGCTAGCACTGTAGGAGATTTTCAAAGGCACAGGTGTTCAGTAAAGACTTCTGAGACTTAATTCTCCTTCTCTTTCACCTGGTTTTAGCAATGTGTTGTTTGGATTCATACTTTTATGTTGGTGAACATAACTATCATAATTATACTATTTTATGTAAATGAAAAGCTTTAAGTAGTATGTTTTTCAGCAGTTTCACTTGCTATGGGAGACAGAGAAACAAGGCTATTTTAGAAGACATCTGGCTTAAATGGATCTGTGTATGGAAGTGAAATATAGACTCACAGGGTAAATCCTCTGGAAATTACTTCAGTCTCTTGAATGAGCCGTAGAGCTTTTCTCACAAGATTAGTAAAAGCCCGACTATTTGCTACTGTTTCTTCCAGCTGGATACAGTATTTTTGCAGGGACATTTGCAGCTTGGCTGTCCTCCATGTTCCCCACACTCGAAAGACTGTGTACACAAGCAGAACTAGTCCCCAGGGTAGCCATGATGACTCCTTCCACCATGAGGGAAGCATGAGCAGTGCACTCAGAAAGGCAAGCAACAGTGAGACATCCCTGCAAACAGAGAAAGTCGTTTGAGCCATGGATTCCTGAGGTCAAACAAGTGGGAAGAAGGTTCTTAAGTGAGCTGTAAACACCAAAAAATACTAAGTTGCAGATTTAGATGTACATACACCTGACATCACTCCATCAGTATACTCTAAGGTAATATTTCTAAAGTTTTTTAATGGCACAAGTGGAAGAATAATGTACCACTTTGAAAGGCCAGTTTCTCTTACAGATAACCATTATATGTTTCTATGATATGACTTTAAAACACAACAAAACAAAAACACAAAGCCAAATCCTGATCTGACTACTCAGCATTATAAGCCAGATACGTAGGAACAGCAATATCTCTATTTCCAGGTTCAAGAGTACAGTAGGAAAGGGCATAGCTTTTTTGGTAACAAAATCCTCATGTAATACCAGGTTTATTTTTTGCAGCTTCTGACTCACTTAACTTGGACACCAACAGACCACTAGTTTTTAACACATTCTTACCAGATGACTTGAACAATCATTTTAGATGATTTGGCAGCTTTTGAAAAACCTCAGCAAACAGAGTCATTAGTATTTCAGCTCAGTTATTTCTCAAGAACATTTCAAAACCCTCATAAAGCTGTTATTTTCATCTAGAATAAACCTACGAAAATAAGTAACTCCCAGAAAATACACTGTGTTTCACATGTGGTATTATAGTTGCAGTTTTGTAAAATTATGGCAATCTTCACAGCCATGGAGACTGAAGAAGATAAAGATGACTCCAAAACCCACCCATGTAGTTATTCACTCCTAAGTATCCTTAGAGTTCAAGAGATTTCCCCCTAATTCAGTCTAAATCATTCACAAATTAACCAAATTATTCTTCCTCATATCCTTCCCAGTTCTGCACAGAACCAAAAAATGTCTTCACATTCCTATTAACTGTCTCCTGCCCACCATAGGACTGTTTCACTCCACTACAGTTCTCTCCATTCTGGCCAAACAATCCTTCCTCCCTCAAATGTTTCCAAAGGACTGCATTTTCTGAACTCACTACCCTTTTTGCTCTAAACTACCTATGCCTCACAAAATGTGGCATCAAACAAGGAGGCTGTAGTCTAACACAAGACATACAGAAACAGAAACGTAAAATCCCCCGTGTCTTGCATATAAGATGGATGGCAGGATGACATTTTCCCTTTTTTGAATAGTTTGCTAACTCACTCAATTTGTGGTCTGCAACAACATGAAGATCCATTTCTGAAGCAGCAATGTCTGCTCAGTTGTTCACAGCTTTGATTTTTCCTTCCCTGGCGATGTACTATACACTTGTCTTTATTGACTTTTCTACTGATTTCAAGATATTTTGACAATTTGTCAGGATACTTTGGAACTCCAATCTACCAAAACACATAGAAACAGTTGTCATGTGTAATCTGAGCAATATTCACAAACTGTGTCAGTGTTCTATATCATCTGAACAATTAAAGAAACAATGAATAGTGTTAGGACTAGGACAAACCACTGAAGAAATGTGGTTTAAAAGTTCTTGTTTAACAGAAAATGTCAATAATGACATATTACATCCTAAACAGTTTTTTTTTCTTTTTTAACCCGTTGAGGATTTATAATAGTTCCATATATTATTCTAACATATGTATGAAAACATATCACTGGCCTATGCTGTGAGATATTATCTAGTGGTTCCTGCCCATTTCTGAGTTAAGTCACTCTGTCAGAGCCTCATCATTCTTGTTATTTTTCAAATACGGGTGGTATTTGTTTAGACACTGCTGCAGCTAGCTCCTTCGGTATTCTAGGATAAATTTCACCAGCCGATTCCAGCTTGAATGCATTGTATTTAAATATTCTTTAATTTGTTCTTCTAGTATTCTACACTCATGAAAATTAATTGCCCCTCCTTACAATTAACATATGTTATAAAGACCACAGTGAAGAAGACACTTTTCAATTCAGTCAACACAAATACATCTGATTTATCAAAATCACCACTGTATAGCTCTAGAAATTCATGAATTCATCAATGTTAGTTTTTCCTCATGGCATGTTAGGTTTTGTAAGTATCCGTTTATGTTTATGTAGCTGTCTCAGCCTGAAACTCACTCTTTCAATAAACTGCCTGAGGTAAAAACATGCTTATCCATATATTTGACTACTTGTGGACCAAAGACTCTAGGATCTGAGAAAAAAAAGTTACCATATTGCCACATTTTATGTAAAGATGATATATATATAACACATACTATTTTTTTTGTTCAACAGAGAATACAGTTGCAGATATTGTCTGTACAATACCAAATATTAGGAGTTGCTAGGGAGCGCAGTGTTGGAAGCTGTCCATTTTCCTGTTGCTTGCACTGCCCTGCAGACAGGATACTCGGGTCAAGGAACTCAATCAGTTCCACATCCTCCTGCAGCAGAACTTCCTGTTGCAGGATGGTACGGAGTGTGTCAAATCGAAATCCGACATCCTTAGCCACAAGTGGGCAGGAGAAAAAAGAAGTGTTAGTAAAGAACATGCAAACTCTTCAAATTAAGTTACTAGAACAAGGAAAACATCCAGACACTACCCTTCACTGACAGTTATCTCTTCCTGAAGGTTACAGAAATATTCCAGATATATCAGTAGTGGCTACCTCGCTTTCATTAAATGTGCTTAAATTTAAAAACTCATTTACTACCTAACACTTCAGCCTTGCAGGGTGTATCGCATTGACTTTGTGATCTGACCTAGAAAGCAGCAATATTTGGAAACACAACTATGTCAACATATTTGAGTAAGAACTGTAAAGGTACTATATCTATTAGAAGATCTACAATAAAGCAGCAAACTTTTTTTTCTTTTTGTCGTGACATAATTTAAGTCATTAACAAAACAAGAATCAGAAAGATTACAAATCAGACAACAAACAGTCACCTACGGACATTTAATAACAATAGGGTCAACATGCTAGTCTCAAGCCCACAAGCAAAGCTGTGAGCTCTCTCCTTCAGGATTCTGTGACCTTTCCCAAGAAAACTCAATCCAAACAGCATGGGCCGCTGAAGACCTCAGACTAGCTAAACTCCAGGCAACCTTCAGACAGTGACTTACTCACGGATTTGACACTATGATAGACATTTGCTATTTTTCCCCTACAGTTACAGCTCTTTGAGACAATACACAGTTTTTGAAGACAAATCTATAAATCAGAGAAGCTCCCTGGAATCTTGATTTGCATACTGCACCAGACGATAATTACAGAACACTTCAAACTAAGAATGTGGTAGTAGAACCCAAACCGACCATGTGCGTCTTTGCATCTATCTGGATTACAGGAAGGAAAGGAGAGCATTTCTGTAAAACCCTGTAACAAAAGATGTTGACAGAAGTTTGACAGCTCACAGCACAGAGTATTTTCAGTCTGTCATTGACAGAATGGGATTATTTATGACAGCATAGGCTTTCACTAACTAGCTAGACAATAGTTAAATTCCATACATTGATGTTACTCCAGAAAACTCGCATTCTACATTTACTGGAAAACACTGTTTGAGGGTTGTGTTCAAGAGGAAACTCTGCCCTCCTCCAACACATCCTGTGTCATTTCAGCACCCTACTGTAGCAGACAGCAGGAGAAACATGTTTTCTGTGTTCTTTGGTTGTGTTTCCATCTCAAGAAATTAAGGCGAAAAAGCTGTGAAGATAAAACTGTTGATTCATAGAGAAACAGGGAAGAAGGAAAGAAAAAAGACAACCAAAGATCAGTTATGCGAGGTTGCAGAGGAAATTTTGTCCTCTTGAGATGAGGGAGAAGTGATAGCAATCGGATTCAGCAGAACTTAGAAATGGAAACTCCTAACTTCTCAGAAAGCTCAACACATTTTTTTTTCCCCTAAGCTACATATAAAGATTCACTCTTACAGTAGGAAAAAAATAGGCTTCTATCTGTCAGATTTTGGAACAGTCTAACTAACACGACATTTTCAAGCAAGATGAGGAACAGCTAAGTGCAAGTTAAAGCAGCGCTCAAACAACCCCAGGACAGAGACTGAATTGGCTAGAAAGCAGCAATAAAGAAAAGAGGTGTAAAAACACCATAAAACTGTTTTTACCTACCTGGGATAGAACTATCACCCTCCAGTTCTACCCCACACAGGCTGCCTTAGGCCCTAAAAGTTCCTAGACGTTCCAGAAGTAGAACAGTAAAACTTCTGATGAGGCAGGTGGGCACCCAAACTGCTTCCGAACTGCTGAGGTGTGAGCACAGAGGCAATGCAGAGAACTGCTCTTGCCTCCCTCCCTCCAGCCAGACTGCTACAAAGACACCAGCTGTGGTCAATGCACAATGCTGTTCTGAAGCAACGTAATGGCAGTGCACCAGTTTGCTTTGCTTTTCCCAAATGGAGAAGTGCTGTGGAGAGCAGTGCAGAAACAGAACACGTAGCCTGAGATAGGTCCAGGGGTGGCAGAGCCGCACAGGCGCAGTGCTGTGCCTGAGCTGAGATGCTGTAAGAGAGCGTGAAGCAGTACCAAATGAAGCTCTAGAGCCTTCTGTCTTGAGCTGTGTCTGCAAGTCACTGACTGCAACTTATGGACTTTCTCAGTGTCTCTGCAGTGTCTTCTACTGAATGGGGCTGTTACAATGTAGACTAACTCCTTTCAGCTTTCAAGAATTTATTTAATTTCTGACCATCTCTTCCAAATTTTGAGTATCTTCAAGTCTTCTTTGAGTATCTACTGCTATTTCTCCCTTATTTTCTGTGTGCCCAAATTGCCTAACATTCTACCTCTGAAAACCTGAATCAATATTACCTAAATAAGTAAAACTCTTAGAACAAAAAAAAACAAACAGAGACCAAAGATGGTGCTTGGAGGAGAAGGTACAAAGGAGGGGAAGACCTGTGGATTAGGAAAGGAAATTATTAAAAAAAAAAATAAAAAAAGTAATCACTTACCAGTCGGTGAAGAATGTCATCGTTTTTCTTATATTGTGGAAAAGGAAACCAGCTTCTGAAGAACTCAACTAGTTTTGACAGGATGCCTTCCTGAAAGGAATAGAAATTATTTCAATTAAAAAAAAAAAAAAAAAAAGAATAAATAACAGACAGATCCTTTATTACTGCATTTGCTTTCCTTGTTAACTCAGACACATGTACCTGTAAGGAAGTTTTGCTTATTCTATTTGGCCTAACTTCAGAGTATGCTAAGGGAACATCTGCCTCCGCTCAGTTTGCCTGTACACAAGACTGTGAAATAAAGCTTCATTAACGCCACCTATTCAGCGAGTAATGAATTGTTATGCTGTACTGTTAAAAATAAATACAGCTAGGATTTGTTTGATCTCAGGTTGGCAGCTACTGCAACGGTATGAGAGATTTTATCTCTTCCGAAGGATAAAAAAAGCAGTGAAGTTAGACGGTTGACAGGGACTGAAGAAAAGGAAGAGACCAGGAGACGAACAATCTCTCCTTGGAGGACCATCACAGATTGAGGACAAGACTCTGAAGGATGAGTGAACAGAAGCAGAGAAGAGCAACTGTCTCAGAAACTCCTTGTCACCAGCACTTGCTCCATGCTGCTTCCCACACAACCTAAATCCACACTATTGTCTCAGCTGTAAATGTAACTTTGAACATCACTGATTGGAGGACTTGCTCTCTGTCATTGCACATTTTAGTCATACATCTTCCTAAAATACAATGCATGAAAGATCACAATTACATAGATGATTTTGCTTCACTCTGCAGCCATTTAACGAAAAAGGCAGTTTTTAACAGACACTGTATGTCTCCTCTCCTTGACTGAGCTGACAGGAAGTATTTCCATAGTATTTACTTACAACTATTTCATGAATTCTGAGGCCCTACCTCTTAATTTTCAAAGTGCTGACATGTAGTGCAATCAATTGAAACGTATGCCAAAAAACGTCAAATTGTGGAGCACTCACATTTTGTGCCATACTGTTTAAAAAAATAAAAAAGCCAGATTATAGAAGCTTCATCTACAAAGGGTATCTGCATTAAACCAGCTTCTTCCTTTCCTCTCTCTTTTTTAAAAAGAGAAGTGTAAAACCTGAAATTTACCATGAACAGCTGAAAGGTCACTCTTCCCTAGAGGAACTGACACTGAGCTTCTGACTCCTGGGATTTTGGGTACAAACTTGTCCCAACGCAAACTGCAGAAAGGCTCCCGAGGCAGCTGCGTGCAAAGAGTGACACAACTGTCTCCCTCAGGTTTCCAACTCTACAGCTGGAAACGGAAGAACAGAATCAAACAACAGAAGTACTGAGCTCTGAGGTGAGCCTGTGATTAGTCAGGCAATGACTGGGGGCAGAACAGCCAGAGCCATCAGTTAGCAGCCCTTTGAAAGGCTGTGTGCAGGAGTTTGATACAGTGAGCCAGGCAGAAGGGCTTTAAACAACACTAGAAATTGTCACTCTGAAGCCTTTATGACTCACAGATCAATTTTTGAATTAACTCACTTTTGCACCCATAACATAAGTTTTGCGTGTATACACCTTTCTGCAAGCAGTTAGAATGACAGACCTGTGCAAAAAGGAAGCATCGGATCAGTGGAGAGACAAACCAACAACATGGAATTAGCAGTGCTGCATCTTCCCAGCACACAGCTATCACCATGCCTTGCTAAGAGGGGCTACCCCAGCAATCCACACTACCAAGCCTGCAGGACAAATATAGATGAAGATTTAAAGTATGTTAGAGAACATAATTTCAAGTGCAACATTGGCCAAGCTATCAAGCAATAAGAAGTCCTGTTCCTGCACTGTTTTCTATCATTACTACCAGTAATGCTGGTTAAAGCAAGAGTCACCTCTGCTGTGCAGACAATGCATTTGAGGTTGCTCAAGAGCACTGATGTGAGTCAGAAAAGAAGGGTGTCACAAACTGCAGCAGTACAGAATCTCCCAAGGTAGAGCTTCTTATAAAGCGGTGCAAAACAAAACAAAATTATCTGATGTCAATTTGTGGGAAATTGAGATGTAATGAACAAGGTCCTTGCCCTAAATCTGAAGTGCAGACAAACACTTTGTTCTGACATACTTGTCTTAGTACAGTGAAGTGCACACAGAGCTGTCCATTTCCTGTTTCAAATGATGCCTCTTGGAGCCTATCATTTTCAACTGCTTAGCCTTCCACAGTTGTTGCGTTTTTATCACAAGCATTTAAATCTACACCGAAGACAGTTCTAAACTGCTACCAGCTGACAAAACTGGGCTTTGGAACTACTGAAAAAAAAAAAAACAGACTAATGTGCTATGTACGTAACTGCTTATTTGCAATGTTTTAGATTAAAAATAAAAATATGAGCTTGCATAAATGCTCAACAGGCACGTCAGTGCTTGAAAACATGGAACAAGACAATCCACTGTCCTGGGCTGTGACCCAGCAGAGTGCAGTAACACATTCAATTATTCAGACGCTTGGAATAGTGTCTCACAGTTTGCATGCCCATTGGGAGCGTTACTGACAAGTGAAACAACTTCCATCAGCACACAAGTCAGGTCATGCATGCTGCCAGTGCTTCTGGAGTATTCTTCTTACAACATCAGAATACAAGTCAGTCCAGTGAATTCTTTTAATAAATAATAATTATTAAGGTTATTATTAAGCTTAATCAGCAGAACTAAAGAAATACACTGCCTAACATTAAAAAAATAGCACAGGACATTGAACATTTCATGTTTGTTTTGAACCTAAAATAAAACTCTTCAGAATATTCCTCTTCTGTACAGGGTGAACTTAAAATGGCAAATTAGCAGGTATCTAAAACACCATCATTCACATTGGCACCTTTTGATTCTGTGCACTCCAGAAAGATGGTAATACTGAGTGCTAAATACCTTCCAGCTCCCCCCCAGCCAGCATTATGTGGGTGGAAACCCCAGACAAAGGCAAGGATTGCCTCTCCCTTCCACATCAGGTCACCTGCACAACTATTGAGGATAGCCTCAACGCAATCCTACGGATCTGCCTCCAGCACCTGTCTTGTTCTAGTGATCAATTATCATCACAGCTGGTATAAGATGTGATGGTAAAATCAGTTAAGGCACTCAGATATGCTAGGAAAACAAGTGAGAAAGGGAAAATGTACATGCAAAGAAACATATTCCTTACAGATCAAGCAGAATTACCCAACTAGTTCTGGGTTTAATTCCAGAAAACAAATCTAGGAGCTATTTCAAACAGTGCTTTTGAGTGCTAAGTGACCACGAGATCAGAACTTTAGCTGTAACTTTCTCCAGATACTGGTACAGTGCACCTATAATTACCATGCTATCTTACCTCTCTATACTCCCTCAGCCCTCAGATTGCAGTCCTGAAGTACCCTTACAGCTCAGTGTTCATTAAGACCATGTTCTGATTAAGGAAACAAAACCAAATCAAACCAACCAACCAAAAAACTAATTAAGTTGTGCTTCAAATTCAGCTGATGCCTCTGTCTTTCATCAAGCCTGAATCATATGCTCTGCTTGGCAGGAGAGCAAAACACAGCACCAACATTAGTATCAGTCACTAGGAACCTCTCTATCTCCTAGATCTGTTTTTCCAGTCCAATAAGATCCCAAACTAGATGTTTGCCTTGCCAAAATATCGTTGCACGTCACAAGACTGTATCTGCACGGGGCTCCTGCTTGACTGAATACAAGAGGAGCAGACAATTGCAGCTTGAGGACAAAGCAATACTGCAGCTCTTCTAACAAGAGTTTTCCACTATCAGTCAGCTGGCAGCCTAGAAAAAATTAGTATTTCACTTCTCTCTTCAGGAACATATTTGCCTGTATGTAATGCCTGTATGTAGCAGGATGGGCTGAAGTTGGATAAATACAGCAGTCACTAAAGGGCACCCACTAAAAAGCTAAGCACCTTTTGAAGAAAAGAGTATTGTTTCAGATGCCATGGTGTTTCAGATTCATTCAGCTCCATTAGAAAATTCAGAGAGATAGGTGGCCCCTGATAATCCAAGAAAGCCAAAACCTTCATTGTGCATGCCCCTGGTCTGTACTGCATCTAACATTAAAATGCCTTTTAAATTAATAAAGTGTTTAAGGCATTTGTAAACTTGTTTTGCAAAACAGAAAGAAAACAACACATACATACCAGACATCATTCAGCATGCAGAATCTACTCCCTCTGACTGTGTTAGATGCATTACACTAAGCTTCAACCAAGATCATTTTACATTAGGACTGGGTACATATGCAGAACTTGAAAACCATTTGTTCCTCAGACATTTTATAATTTCAGTAGACTCAACCAACAAATGGTGAAAGAAGGGCAGTGATAGTAGTCTAATCTAAAAATGAGGAAATGATTGGATGGGAATTGAAATGATTTGCGTGTCTATCATGCAGAAGTTGTAACAAAGCCTCAGATCCTCCTTTATCCAGTCTACTTCTTCAAACATGCGGCCAGCTGCCTCTCCCTCATTCTGTTTCCTTTTGAGACATCCTACCAAAAATGGGACACAAAAAGAAATCAAAGGACAAAACCAGACTTGCTTACATTAGATTACAAAAGAAAAGTGTTCCAAAACTGCTACTGGAACAACAGCTGGGAGAGCCTATGGCATTCTATCACTACAAATTACACACCGGTTTCTTCCTTTTCTCCACACCGTGTCTTTGTCTAGACTGAGATGAGACAGCATGAATGTCATCCTGGTATTTGTAAGAAATGCACAGCCCATTTTCACACTCCCTCTGCCTTTGAGTTACAAGGCAAACCACGATGAATTACTTCAACAGCTGATGTAATAGCAGAGGACTTCCTCTCAAGGCAGTAAAACTAAGGGCAAAATGCTTGAGGGGAAGCGAAGGGGAAAAAACAGAATACTTGAGACTTCTAAAAGCAGTACCTCTTCATGTAAGGTTCTTAACACCACAGCAGTTTTGTATTAAATTCAGTGGGAATTATATACATGAACACACCATCACACTGCTTTACTGACTTCCACAAAAGTGAATATGCAAAATAAAGTAATGCAACATTTTGACAACTACATGTTCTTTCTCCAGATCAGAAAAAAAAAAAAAACAAAACAAGGTTATCTACATCAATTCACACACTTCTGAATCCTACCTGCCTAAGATCCTGCACAGGGCACAACAGATTAAAAAGCCTTTGAGATAAAAATGCTTGTGACCTAAAACAAAGGAGGAGCAAGAGGGACATATTCAAAACTGAAAATTTTATGTTGAAATAAAGCCTAACCAACTCTGCCACACTTGGTTAATTCCGTGAAGCATCTTAAGAACTATTGGAAAAAAAATCCAAAGAAAAGTATCAGCTCACCTCATTTACTGCATGATCCCCCTCCACCATAACCTACAGGGAAACCTTCTGGAGATCTCAGGGCCACCTGTACCATGCTGCCTGAGTTTGGGAAATACAGGATGCTCCCCAGTTCACTGCCAACTAAGTGGAAGGGTGGAACATTGTGGAGCAGGGAAGCAGCAGTGTTTACAAATGAGTGGGAAGGGGTTGTGAACCTCTGGTTTGAAGGGCTGTAAAGCAGGAACAAACAAAGAAAACTGAGCCTGGAGGAAGGATAAGAACCACAGCAGATGAAAATCAGATGGCCTAAGATTCACAAAGATGGAAGCCACAGTAAACGGTGGGGCAAGGGGAGAAAGAAATGCTAATTCTTCAGAGGCATCACCACATCTACCCACAAATGGTTGTTTTGGGTTCTTACCTCCGAGGTGCTGCCCAACAGCCCCTGGCCCTCCCCCAGCCTGTGGTGGCCAGGACAGAGGAGACTGCACGGAGGCCTCATTTTCCTCCTGCCTTAGCACCTAACTAGAGCATGCCCACAGAAGTGTAAACTCTACACTGCAGAAGGAAAAGAGGCAGGCAGAAAATAACTGCTCCATCTAGGTGCCTAGGAGGAGACAGGCTGACTGACTACTGAATTTTCTACATACTTGCTGTTTTCAGACCAGCAAAGAGATTCCTACATCAGCTGCCTCAAGACTGGAATTTCCTCACCCACGCTGCAGCTCATCTGCTGAATCACACAGCCTATATATGATCAATAACAGTACCACTGTGCTTATTTTTAATAAGAAAAACTAAAAATGTGTAGACTATAATAGGTGTTGAGTGGTAAAATTCATGTTATAAAAATATTTTACAGCTTTACCATATTTTAGCTCTTAATTCTCAAGCACAATTTTAATACAAAAATTATAAAAATCCATAAGCCTATATTTAAAATCAGAGACAAATAAGAAGTCTGAGCTATGCAGCTGATGATCCTTGTCAGCTGTTCCTGTTACAAAACTGCCATAACCTAAGCACAGTTCTACTGTCTGCTTCAAATTGGATCCTGTATTTATACTTTCCAGAAATCCTCTTTCTTAGTGTTTTGACACACAATAAGTGATATTTAGGAACTGAATTCCTGACAAGGGCAGGGAATTATAAATACTTTGTTCCACAAAATTACAAGTTTGTTCACAGAATATCTTGCTCAGCTCTAGTAGTGATATCCAGTAAATAAGGTCATTCCCTACTCTTACAGAATTCACTATCAAAATGTCTTGCTTCCTTAGCTCACATAAAGCAAAGAAACACTTCAAACTATACTGGCACACCATGTTTCCAAACTTATTTGCAAAAAACACATGACAACTGTTACTGTCAATTTTTTTTATTATTAATACCGTAAGAGTTTCATATTTGTCCCTTCCAATTCTGCCTATTTGTGAAGCAATGTAGTTCTCTTTTGAGAAGACAAATGCAAAGGAGAAGGAGCACACTCACTTTCTGGGCAGCATGCACAGTCCGCTCCCTCTGGCCTTCCTCTGCTGCACATTGCTTTGCCTTCTGTGACACAGGCGAACATACTTCAAAATCTGTGTGTCCCAAGTCCTGCAGATACTCGTAGAGTGGTGAATTCTGAAAGAGTTAAAAAAAAGTAAAAAGAAAAACATCAAGCAAACAAACAAACTAACCCAACCAAGGAACAAAAAAAAACAAGGGTAGAAGATATTCCCCATTTACCACAGAACATGACTGCAGTGTGATGAAGCACAGTTATACCATGCAATCAGCCATGAGGTATGCAACAGGAAAAAACCAACACAGTATCACAGTAAGAACAAAGAAGCCAAACGGTTGCTTTCAACCTCCCTTAAGTTTTATCTTGGCCGTAATGAAAGAGGTTGCAAGAGTCAACACACAAGACAATGTAATGAAAAAAAATACCCAACCAACTTTTCCTAAAGCAGTTTTTTTTTCCAGGTTACCTGATGTTTCTTTAGCTTAAAACTTACACACACTCAATAAATAAACTATTTAGCAGTATGTTTTAAAGTATCCTTGTGTGACTCCAGATCACTTGGTGACAGTTTTCTAAGGGTTATAAAAATTGAATAAACACACTTTGTATCACTTCCACTGAAGCAAACTTGAAAACTAAAGCACTTTTCAAACTTCAGTAAAAGGAGACTCAGTACAAACTGATTAGGGACCTTTTTGACAGAAAGGATTTTACAGAAAGGAATAAAATAAACAAAACAGAAAATAGCTTCTGCTGTCCCTGAGGACGACACTAGCACTTCTGGCAAATGAGTAACACATATCTAAAAAAAAATTACAATAAGCACACACAAACCCCAAACCAACCTTTTAAAGTTGCTGGCAAAACAACTAAATTAAGAAAAATCCTTACTGAAACTTCTTAAAGTACGAGATTCTAAACACCATAGAGTAGGTTTTCATATTTTTAGGTATTTATGTAGACTTCTGAATGTTCTTTTCATCCCTACCTAGATATCTAGGCATACCTAACAGCTATTTATTGGTTAACATCCACATATTCAGCAATGTCTATGACATTTGGTGGAAAGGATATTTATGCTGACCCTAGTTCTACCCAGCAGATGTAAAGAGATTTCTTTTTAAGAAAACCTTTCGGTAATCAGCCTTAGCCTTGTTAGTTTGGAATTCATTTTGACTGCTGTAAAACTTTACCACCATCTCACACTAGTACGCAACCACAACACAACTGCATGGGAAGAACACAGAACATGTGAAGAATTACAGCTTACTACCAGTGAGACAAACATACTGTCAGCGAAAGATGAAAGCTTTACACAACACAGTTGTGGTGGTCTGCAGCAACAAAGATCCACAGCACATCAACTGCAAACCGTCACGTTAACTATCACTAACTTGCTGATGCAAGCTGTAGAGGAAGGTATCCACCATGACCGTGAACCAGCACGGCCAAGCCTCAGGTGATTGCTTGCCATACAGAAAAGCTGAAGCAATCATCAGTTCTATATTGATTGAATCAATAAATGAACTTGTTACTGCCAGTGTTCCTTCTAACCCACCACCAAGGTGCTACCTGGATCACCCTCACCGATTTAAAGCGAGCAGATGCACACTTTTGCACACTCCCCTTGGGTTACTCACAAGTCCAGAGTCCACTCATGGCCTGAAACTCGAACACTCATACCAACTCACAGCTCTGTGCAGGTGCAGGCAGTCCCCTCACCCATGACAATGATTCTGCATAGCGTTACGCTATGTCAATGACTCATTTCCTTGGTGGAATTTTTCTAGTGTGACACCTCAACCCTATCTTTTTTCCCGAGTACCCTTCCCTCCTCGGTTAAGTACTTTTTCAAGTGCATAAAACCCTAATTAAACAAGGAATCCCGGACTGGCAGGAAAGAAGCTATGTTTCTCTGAAAGTAGAACATGCCTCTTTACCAGAATTGCCTGATTAAAATTGAAAAGAAAATATAATAGACTAGAATACTTCTTTTAGTTAAGGCAGTGTTAAATGCTAAACTTAAGGACAAAACTTGAAACTGAACGGACATGCATATCCCTGTCTTAAAATGGTCTCCATGCAGAAGCAGGCTGTGCACTGCCAGCACCCCTGAATTCAAACCTGCACACATCAGGGGCTCCCAAAGTAGTGTGGGTATTTCAGACAGAAGCAGCCAGAATTTTTCCAGTTTTGACAAAGCATGTTTGACAAAGTTTTGACAAAGGGATGTAGACAAAATTCCAGGGAATGACAGGCCTTTTGGTCTGACTCTGGTACCAGGGAAGGTAATGGAGCAGATCATCTGGAGTGCCATCCATGACTCAGCATGCACAGGACAATCGAGTGATCGGAAGCCAGCATGGGTTTATGAAGGGCAAGTCCTGGCTAACCTGACCTACTTCTGTGACGGGATGACCCACTTAGTAGATGAGGTAAAGGCTGTGGATGTTGTCTGCCTCAATTTTAGTAAGGCGTTCCACACCGTTTCCCGCAGCATTCTCCTGGAGCATCTGGCTGCTCGTGGCTGGGGCAGGCACACAGTTCCCTGGGCGAGGAACTGGCTCAGAGAGTCACAGCAGATGCAGTGCAGTCCCACTGGCAGCCCATCACCAGCAGCCTTCCCAGGGCTCAGCACTGGGGACAGTTTTCTTTGACATTTTGGTCAGCGTGGATGAGGGGATCAGGTGCACCCTCAGTAAGGGTTTTCTATGAAAACAGTGGGTGAACACAGAATATGTTATTCAAAATCATATTTTTGATGCTCATTCCAGGCAGGACTCCAAGGAAATTGCATCCAGGTTCCTAGCACCCCTGTCCAAGGGCTGGGACGCTCCAGGTCCTACTTGCAGGACACAGCTGCCTCCCTTGTCTCTCCAGGAGCTGGAGATCTGTCTCCCCCAGCTCACTCAGTGAGACAGACATTAGGAATTCCTCATTACAGTTTGCTGAGATGGGACCACAACACCAACTTCAGCACTGCATGACCTGAGTAGCTTCCTCTGTGATGGGAACAGCAAAAATATTTTGTTCTGGCCCAAAATCAAACCAAAACAAAAAAATCTTTAAGTCTCTTTCACCTCAGTAAACTGCAAGTCCTGCTTTTTTGCTATCTCCAGTTATGACAGTCATCTCACTCTTACTTGTCACTAGGAAGGCCAATCATCTTGACCACACTTGTCACAAGCATGACACATGACTATTCTTTGCTTTACGCTACTCACCTAAATACAGACAGCTGTCAAAATGAATATAACAAGGAGCTTTTCCACTACTATCTTAGGGTATACCTTCCTGTTCTAGTGGCTCTGTATTCTGCTTTCTCCACTACAGTGGCACGGCTAGACAGAAACCATCCAGCTAACTCACTAATGCTAGAGATGCTGGTGATAGTAACAGTGTCTGTTGTGGAAATAAGGAAAATTACTTCTCCCTCTGGGTCACTGCAGAAAGCCCAGGCTGATGGCTTGTCATTACAAGGGATTCACGCAAGCACCAACCAACTCAAAGGAAATGTGAACTAGGTCTTTGCTAGTGATCCAAAACCATCACGGAGCAAATACTCAGTATGAAAAACACTCTGTCAGCACTCTAGCAGAATAAAAAGAGAGTTTTTTATTCTGGTTGTGTAAGGTCACTTCAAATGTGCAGGGCACAGAAGGGAATGATCCTCTATGAGATCATTTTCTTACAAGCTGATCAGTGTAATGCTGTTTAGTTTGTTTCCGTTTCCCCACGGGAATGGATGAAAGGAAGCAGGGAAAGAGGCAGACAGCGAGAGAGACTCCGTCTGCCGAAACCAGAGAGAATCAGCTAAAATCTGGAATGTTACATTTAGTAAGTGAAATACTGCACAGACGTAACAATACCTAGTTCTTACCTCTTACTCTTTTCTTTTCTTGTTTTTGGCAACATTAAAACCTTGCAGTTAACTTAATTAGTACAATTTCTACAGAAATAGTTAAAAAACAAAAACAAAAACCTCACTCCCTCTTCAAATGTTCCCTCTTCAAATGTTCCCTCTTCAGCCCCTAGCTGTGATGAATAATTTCATTTGTTCTTGTAATCAAGGTGGAACACAGGCACCTTCTGATCAACTTTGCAAAGGCTTTTAAAATGTCTCCACTGCAGTTCATTATAGTTAGACTTGCAAATTTTTAATACTGCTGGGAACTGGAAATCAGTTTTCTGATTACTGAGTTGGCAAATGATACCTGATTAAAATTTAACTTGAATGTTTATCATATGTTCCTTCACGTAGATGAGTGGTGTTCTCTCTGAGTTTCTCAGGAAGACCTTAGGCTTTGACAGCCCTCCTCCAGCACATCTTCTCTGGCCACATATTTCCTCCCCCACATTTTTTTTGTAAGAGATTACTAGCTGAACTTAGAGTCCACACTGGAAAACCTTACTTTTTATTAACTTAAATGAACAAGAACTATGTCCTGTGCTCTCAGTAAAAACACCATTGTTCTCCTTTCCAAATCCATAAAACCACGTAAGATGTGGGTGCAGGAAGAACTAAGGACAGGGTTGAGGCCTGTGTGAAATTAAATTAAAAAGAACCTTAATGTAAAGGTAAACGTAAAAATCTTCCATTACCAGTTAGCTCTCTTGTGTAGCACACTCAGCTTTACAGTTTGCTCACTCACAGAATCTGAGGACTGCACCTCCTCTTTTGTCAGAAATACCACTTACGGCACGCACACAAGCTATTTATTTACTTACGAGATCTAAAGTCCCACATACTGTCTGATTTTCAGTGTTACTGACAAGCCTCTCACTTGCAAAGCTGTGCTGTCTGTGTAACTCACTGAGGATTTCTCCAGGCATTACCGTAGATTTCTCCCATGACATATTCTGAGTAGGCAATGGCTAGAAAATCTTTAAGGGAATTTGAAAAAGATGCAGCGTAGATTCCATGTTTGTGAACATCCACACAGAAGCGCTAATATTACCAAGGAGCTGTTACTTCACCACGCAGTTGCAATATGATAGCACTAAAATACGCTTTGCGATATACTGCCTGTTTCACCACAAGAGACAGAAACATGTTTAACACTTACAATGCAACCCTCATCCTCACAAGGCTTTAAAAAACAATGATTTAATCTCCTAATATGCACACCGTCCCAGGAATCATAGCTTTGAATCTCTAGCTTACAACCTTAGACAAGTCTTACTCTTTATTGCCTTCTCTCCCACAAAAGTAAGATCCCAGATATGCGCATTACTTTCACACATGCACTTCCAGCTGTGAGAAAAACTCACTGGTTTCCGCTCATGCTGTCATGCATCAGCATCATCAGGCTCAAGCAAATGCTGTGATGCTATCAAGAAGTCTACTTCTTGGTTAGGTGTAATAGGATCTGCTTTTTTTGCATTAATTTTCCTTCCTAATACTAATGTGTTCCTTTTTCAACAGATCAACATTAAAAATTAAAATCAGAAAAAAAAAAGCATGACTGATATTGACACTTCTGCATACATTATAGATGCTACAGTTTTAGTCTGAGAAACTCTGGACGTATCAGAAGTTCATCCTTGCAATGAGTGGTAGGTTGTAATACAAAAAATGCAAGTTAGTCTTGAAAGAAAGCTTTTATGTTAGATTGTTGGGTAAAGGGACAGCAGCATTGTTTCAGTGGATGGTTTCGAAGCGAAATTTTAAACACGAAATCTCATCTTCCTGTTAATACAGCATCATATGATTCTAAAGGAACGTACTTCCATGTATTTTCCAGCCTTCCACTTTACATTCAACCGCTCAGCTTGGATACTAACTCGAACACTTAGTATTACTCGTGTTTGAGAGTCAGGTTCATCTATTTATTTCTAGTTGTCTCTGGTAGAATGACTCGGTAATGAATGATTTATAAAGTAGGCAAGAAAACAAAAGGTC
The DNA here is from genome assembly GCA_013399715.1 of Alectura lathami. Lineage (NCBI taxonomy): Eukaryota > Metazoa > Chordata > Aves > Galliformes > Megapodiidae > Alectura > Alectura lathami. Next base: position 141,172 of record VXAV01003492.1, read on the forward strand.
ATCATTCAGCTTGTTACAACACCATCAACCATAGTACTGGTTACTGATGGGAAATATCACCTAAAGCAAGTGAGGATACCAAGTCACGGTTTTTTCAGCAATATTCTGTATTTATGTTTGAAGTTTCTTCAAAGTTTCACCTCTAATTCACTTCCTCAGATCACTTTGATACAAGAGGTAGGCATTACATTTTCAATCAGGACATTTTTTATTATGCTACTTGTCAAAAACGTGTTCTGGAAATGGGGAACAGTTCCAGGACAGCCAAGAAACAAGATGCCATCATTCTCTGGCGCACTTCTTGCAGGCTAGGCAAGGAGAGCCTGGTTAGCAAGTGAAACAAGCTGGTCTGAAGTGGTCGAAGCACTGAACAGGCTTTCTGCAGATTTTAAGAACTGGGGTTTTCTGGGAACTCAGTAAGGACTGACAAGAACTACAACAAAACCCTGCTTGTCTTTGTATGCCTTTTCTAACTCACTACTGTCAGTCACACTGCAAAGCCATCCAATTCTAACAAGACACTGAGTACAGCAGAGGTTTACATAAGCTCCCATATCCAGCATCAAGAAAGAAACCCCTTTCTTCTTCTTGCACAACTCTCTTTTCTTCCTCACTACAACTTTTTTTTTTTTGATTGTTGAAAGCAGTTGAGTCTCATTCTAATCCCAAGATTTTGTTCTTCAGCCCTTTTTCAATGGTTATTTTAAAGCCATTTGCCATACAGCACTTAAAAAAAAAAAAAAATCTCCTAACTGAAGAACAAACATCTTGTTCATAACCCTAAGCCTACAATTAAAATAAATACCAAACCCCAGCCTAACATTAAAAAAAATCAAATGCATAACATTGTATCCTGCTATGTGATGGGAAGGTTGTTACAGTAGAGAATATCCTAGCTGCAGAAAAGAGCTCACTCTTGATTGATACCTCCTCAAATACCTGTTTCTAAAGCAGCCTTGCAAGCACAAATATTGCACTTCAATATGTAAGGCCATTTGTATATATTCTGAGGAGAACCTCTGTAATCACAAATAATATTAAAACACTGCTCGCTTTCCTAGCCTTGTTACAATAGCAGCTGAATATGAAAGCCACACCCGAATTTTTTTTTGCTGATGCATCATGAACTAAATGACTCAGGATTTCTCCATTAGAGGTGGGGTCTTCCCACACCCAAGATTCTTTACTGCGATAAAATTTACTTCTTAGTACCCCCTTGCTCCAGTTTCCAACTATAGCTAATACAGCAGAATAACCTTCAAGTAATTTTTAATATGACTGCACAAAATAAGGGGTTTAAAGATCTCTTCTTAAAATACATAAATGTTTTTCCAAAGCTGGGGATTCTAATGGGCCAGGAACACTGTGGGAGCTCAAACAATCTCAAAATGACTACAAGCTATGAATTCCCAGTTTAAGAAGAATTTTACTTTTCTACCACAGTGACAGCAAAGCCTAACAGATAAGACGAACAGGTGGCAAAACTCAGAAGAAAATAAACAGCATTGAAATCTCCCCCTCTCTCTCAAAACACAATTTGAAAAAGCGGAGCTAAAACTTACAGACAGGGCAATCTTTGTCTCCTGGAAGAGTGTATTCCATTTTTCTCTTCTGTACTGTTCCCACGCATCCGACAGAATCTCGCCCACCTCCCCGCTTCTTTCCACCCGTCCCTCCAGGATGACCCGAGCTGAGGATGACAGGCAGCAGTCAGTGTAATCGCACCTGTGCTCCTGCCCAGTAGCATTTTCCTGACAGCATCAGCGGATGCAGTTTGAAACTTCCCAGGACTGTGCAATTTCTCCTGACTAATGTGGCTTTATAACTGGGGGGAGGGTGGTGAGGATGACAGATTGCTAAAGGCTCTTAAAAAGATACCGCTTGAAAGAATTACTGCACATCGATCTCCTATGAAGCCATTAATAAGACTTTCCAAGCAACAGTATTTAAAAGCCTCCATCTGATTCTCCTGGCTGGCAGCTACCTCCTCTTTCCATCCCACTGACATGCAGCCAGTCATGGGCAGGGCTAATATTAGACTGACTTTGACAGCAAAAGAATCATTTAAATTTTCTATTCTATTTTCACCACCACAGCAGGCTGGCTTTGGTCTCTCCAGCACTACGCCATCGTGTGATTCAGAAGCAGCTTCCGAGAACTCCTTTGAAGCCGGAATGCATTCCTGAATATTTTCTGATGCACAATATACACCTAACTGCATGCACCTCTGCATCCCAAAGAGCTTTCTGATCCGTGTATAGTTCCATGTCACTGGACTTGTGTAAAGGGAAAGCTCTTTCCTTTGCATTGTCAGCAGGAGGTTGCACATTACTGCCATGATGGAAAGGGCTTACAGAAAAACCTTACATTCTCTGGAGCTCCTAAATCCAGTGCTCCCTCTGCTATTCACCCATACAAAAGTGGATCTGTGAACACAGGTGAAAAGCTGAGCAGGACCTCTCTACAAGGACAGAGATGAGTAACAACTGAAGAACTGAAGGCAGAAGAGGTAAACGTGTCGTTCCTGGAGGACAGAGGGACAAGGCCAGCCACAGCCCTGGTGTCCCATCCCGGTGGGCAGTCGCTGATCCTGCAAGTCACAGCGCCGAGCCGGCTGTGCAGCACACAGCCGGGTATGTACCAGTTACTAAAGCTCGCAGATGTTGTCCTTGTTTACATGTAAAATGAAATCTGTGAGGTTAATGCATCTGACTGGTAAACTAATGGTGTATTTCTGAAGCACACTGCAAACCTCTTCAAAGCAATAGCTCCAAAGAACTGTTTATCCATTAGGAGTCATGTTGACACCTAGTGACAACACACTACAGGCAAGCATTTCTCCTGAAGTGCAAAGCATCCTAGAAAAGGAGAGACAGCCACATCAGGCAGACTAAAAGAAAAGTACCGTGGGTGATTTTTTATTTTATCCAGGTGTCTCAAGGAAGCTGGTTCATGACAAAATTGTGAGAACAGTACTCTATAGCATTAACCCCCCCGTGGAAATGACCCAGAGGCATTAGCACAGAAGAGGATTCCAAATTTTTGGGCCAGGAGACCTAACAAAATTTACTGTGGACCATCATGTACTTCTGTCTTCAAACGTTCTATTAAAAATAACAAAGGCAAGATGGGTTCGCACACTGTATGGCCCATGCAGCACTTTCCTCTGCTTAGATAAGAGGCTCATGTCATCCAGAAACAGCTGGTGAGTACGCCTGGCCCCCACAGCCACTAGAAGGTTCTTCACACGGTTCTGAGCTGGTAGTTCCTTCCATTTTCACTCTGGTATCACCTGCCTCTTGCCAGCAATGTGCTGAAAAGGGAGCACAGCCTGTCCTCTCTTTCCTCACAGCCGACTGCTGAGAAGCAAAATATCAGCATTAGTCCATTTGCCACCAGGCCAGGTGCCCACACAGCTCCCTGCAACTTGCGGCAGAGCAATCGCCCCAGGCTGCAGTTACACGGTCAATTTAACCGGCAACAGCCCATACTTCAGACCAACAGGGCAGTCTCAAACTGCTTCAGGATGACAGGGAAATGCTGGTTTTGACAGAATTATATATTTTAAACTGGCTTTATTTCATGCACACATATTAAATGGCAGTACTAGGTCTTTATTGCACTCAGTACTCTGTGAGAATAACCCCGCTGAGGGAGCAGTACAGACACCAGCACTGAGGCTGTCAGTGTTCTTCAGCTCCTTCTTAATAACTTACGACATTTGCAACTTTAAAAAAAAAAAAAAAAACCAACTACCATTTCTAACCCTGCCACTTGACAAAAAACACTTTTTTTTTTTTTTGGAAGTCCTACAGTTTTCAGGTTTTTGAATGACCATGACTTAAAATTTGCAAAATAACGATAGGATAGCTCAGTTTGGATGGAGAAAGCATTTGTGAAAATAAACATCACTGAACACCTTGATAAAAGTTAGATTTGGCCTGAAAGCATTCAGATCAGGATCTGAACATCTCAACTGGGCAACACATCAGCTTTCTAAGCAAAGAAATACCATATTTTAGACGCGTTTGGCTATTGTACGTGTGCAGAGAGCACACGAGCTACAGGATGCTCTGAACACAGCTGCTCTGTACTGGGAGATAGTGGTGCCTTTTGACAGAACCTCCCACGAGACAGAGAGAAATCCATGTATCACAACATTGTAGGCATGAATGCTCCACGGCACTCAACTCCAAGCAGCACCTTGAGCTGGTGACCCAGGTACGCAGTGAGAACAGGCTTTGTGAACTCGCAACACCTGAATGCTTTATGATGTTGCCTGGTAGTTCCCAAGCACTTCTGTCCTATGCCACTCCTGCCTCCTCCCCACAAGCGAGGCCCTGTGCCATACAGCTGCCACTCTGCTGAGCCCCAGCGCCTCTTCTTTCTCTCTCAGAATGACATGCTGCTCAGAAAACACTTCTTTACTGTTTTCAGGACTCATTTTTCACATCAGCTTCTTCCACTTCAGCCAAAAAGGACAGAGCACAGATCGTGTTTCCCTGACTGTAAGAAGGGTGCTCCTATTTCCCTGCAGTGGTGCTTTTCCCCAGTGACAGGGATACGGCTGCTTGAGTAAAGTGAAATAAGAGCACCTGATACACATTCAAAAGTCTTTGTTCTAAGTTTGTGCATTCCAGCCCTAGTTGCTTGATCTAGTTTCAGAACAACTGTGCTCAAAACTTTGCACAGATACAAGATTTTGCATTTGGACAAGAGATTTTTGACTCTCTTTACATTCATTCCCACCTTATTTTAATGCACAGATCCCTGTTGATTCTGAGATTTGATGCATATCAGGGAGTAAAGGAAGGCTTTCTTTTGGTCATTTGGCATTCCTCTCCCATTTCCACAAAGTAATGTCTGAAGTTGTGAAAGACCACATACACAGCGTAAATTGTATTTCTCAGTCTGGGATTGAGGGGACAAACAATACGAAATTCTCTATGTCTAGAGTAAAAGCTGAGATTCAACAGTGACATCACCAGAATGACTTAAGCAAGGCTATTCCTTAACACATATTTCCATTAGTACTGAGATAGCTAGTGAATAACAACAGTAAGTAACTAACGTGCTCAGAATTTTTGGTAGGAATGGCACAAGACTCATGACCTGACTGCAACCATATCGCAAGGGATTAAAGCTTTCCATTCCTAATTAAAACTCTTGCAGAGAAAAGTTTATGGCAATTAAATTTACTCAGTACTGCATTTTATGCAATTCTACAAGCAGAGCTTTAAGTTCCAAACTCTGTCTGAAAAAGCCCTTAAAAATCAAAGGTGATGGCAGCATGACCGCAGCCTGGTGAAAAATGTTACCTGGATTAAGAAGATTCTTCTATAAACTCGGCACCAGAATGGAGAACAGCCAAAGTCACTCCCAGTGACTAACAGTGCTCTCACTTCCACTAGAACCACGTACAGACACAGTCACAAAGACTCTCTGGGATTAGGTTCCAACAATCATCTGTGTGAATCTGAATACGAGCAGGTCCCATGTGAGGAGAGGCTCAGAGAACCAGGATGCTCAACCTGGAGAAGGGGAGGCCCAGAGGGGATCTTGCCAATGTCTAAAATACCTGAAAAGAGGGTGGAAAGACAGAGCCAGGCTCCTCCCAGCGGTGCCCAGTGCCAGAACTAGAGACACTGGGCACAAACCAGAACACAGGAGGTTCTGTCTGAGCATCGGGAAGCACTGCTGTGTGTGAGGGTGACAGAGCACTGTCACAGGCTGTCCGGAGAATCTGTGGACTCTCCACCCCCGGAGACCTTTAAAAGCTGCCTGGACACGGTCCTGGGCACTCTGCTCTGGGTGGCCCTGTGTGAGGAGACGGGTGGGACAAGATGCCCTCCACAGGTCCCTTCCAAACTCAACCACCCCATGATTCTCTGAGCACAGCTTTAATAACTACCTAAATGTAAAACAAACCTATTGCACATACTTGTTAAAATATAGGACAAAGGACTCAGCTGGCAGCAAGACTTAGGAGCTGGAAATGCACTTACAGAACAGTACTAGGATAACCTTCAACCCAGTGTTCTGAAAGAATGGGCATATGAAATCAAAGAACCAAAAGAAAAGATTTTTAATGCATCTGTAAACTCACAGGTGGAAAACAGCAAACACATTGCCCATATTTACAAGGAGAAAAAAGCAGTGTGTCAGTCTTGTGAATCTGATCAAAAGCCAGCATGCTACTGAGAATAACTGATCTTCTTTGAAAAATTCAAAGACAGAGAAGAAAATAGATCATCAACCAAGACACCAAACGAGTTCACCAACGGTACCACCCGACATCTTTCTTTGACGAGACAGCTCATTTTTCTAGATAATGGAAATGGAGGAAGTTTATATGGACTTTTGATACTATGCCATCTGGGTACAGACTTTCGATACCGTGCCATATCAGTGAGAATGGGAAAGGCACTACATACGTCGATACTAAATACAGAGGTAACAGTGGGTTGTGTGGAATGGAATAACGATGTAGAAGTCTAGCCAGAACTTGAACTGAAGAGGACTAAGCAGCCAGTGAATGAAAATCACGGGGCACTGCAGGAATTCATCTACCAACTGGATCGAGGATGGCAACACTTCTGGACCAGTAAAGTGACCGTCACTCATCATTACTCAGTCACGACGATCTCTTGAACTTCTGTGTGGCCAACAGTGCTTTTCCAGGGCAGCAATGCCATCTTTGTACTTGTCTTCCCTCAGAGAGACACTGATGTAAAAGGCGTTTGACCATGAGAAAGTTCAATGGTCCTCAGAAGCTCACACCTATCTATCAGCAGGCCATCATCCCTTTGACGCTGCAAAATTGCTAACGCGACAATTCCCACTGATGTATTCGCCTGTAGAATGGGTGAAGCATACCCCATTCTGCATCTCCTCTCTCTACCCATTCTGTTCGGGCATGAAAAATGCAGAGGACCACTTGTTTTCTGATTATGCATTTGTTAGCACACTGATGGCAACATTTCTTTGATGTAAGAACTGATATCAAGAAGAGTGCATTATAGTCATTTTCAGGAAAGCAGGAATTTTTTGAAGCTACAGAAAATAGCTTTTTCCAAGACAAGTATCCTTGCGTTAGGTGACGGAAATCCTGAGTTCTGGCTGCTTTGACGCAGGAGGACAATATGCTTGGTGCCTAAACAGGGCCAGGGAAAGATCGAACTATTGAGCAGGTAGAGAACGGTGTCCAGCACGCTCCTGGCCAACTGAAAGGCCACACTGTAAATGGCTCATGAACGCGAGGAATGGAGGTATCCTGCTGCTGTGTGCTGTTTTCCTCATGGCACATGTAAAGGAAAACAGTAAACGCAAACAGAGTGGAAAGCATAATCATAGAATCATAGAATGGCTTGGGTTGGAAGGGACCTCAGAGATCATCTAGTTCCAACCCCCCTGCCGTGGACAGGGCTGCCAGCCACTAGCTCACCAGATCAAACTGCCCAGGAACCCATCCAGCCTGGCCTTGAACACAGCCAGGGATGGGGCAGACACAACTTCTCTGGGCAGCCTGTTCCAGCACCTCACCACTCTCTCAGGGAAGAATTTCTTCCTGATGTCCAACCCAAACCTCCCCTCTTTCAGTTTTAGTCCATTTCCCCTTGTCCTACCATTATCCACCCGTGTAAAAAGTCAGTCCCCCTCCTGCCTGTAAGCTCCTTTCAAGTATTGGAAGGCCGCAATGAGGTCTCCCCGGAGCCTTCTCTTTTTCAAGCTGAACAATCCCAACTCCCTCAACCTTTCCTCATAGGAGAGGTGCTCCAGCCCTCTGATCATTTTGGCGGCCCTCCTCTGGACCCGCTCCAACAGCTCCAAATACCCTCTGTACTGGGGGCCCCAGGCCTGGACACAGTACTCCAGGTGAGGTCTCACAAGAGCAGAGTAGAGGGGGACGATCACCTCCCTCTCCCTGCTGGCCACCCCTCTCCTGATGCAGCCCACAGAGCAGTACCAACAGAAAGTACTGCCCGGTGCTGGGTGCTCCTGCACAAGTCACGCTGAAACAGAAGCCCTGTCTTCTAGCAAGAGTGAACAGAAGCGACGATGAGTGATGCTCTCCTGGTACCCTGGTGGACAGGGAAGAGGAGAAGGAAGAGAAAAGAAATGCTGAAGGTACGAGACAGAGGTAGAAGGGCACTAGCTACTGAGCACACACACCTTCACGTATTTTCTTCATAGCAGCTTTGCAGTGACTGTACGCTATCTCAAGAGCTGCCTAACATCTTCGTATTTCTCAGTGCTCTTCCTCTGTCACTACTTTCACAAGAGGCCTCAGACTAGGTGCTGTCAAGACCAAAAAAGATGTTCTCCCTGCTTTGTCCATTTCTTTCTTTATTCTAATTCCCATGTTGTCACCTGGTGCATGAGGGCTTTCCAAGGAAATAGCCGAGATACATGATAAGAGAAGCGTTATTAGACTCAATGACAAGAAAATGGGCTAAAGCTTCCCCAGATGTCCACAGAAATAACAAGTTGAGCTCCTTAGAAGAGGAAGACTACCAAAAAGCACCTTTCTATGGTCTGAAGGTACATTTAAGCCAGGAGGCGTAAGACAGCACGACCTACGTTTGTGTAGCAAACGTAGAGTTGAAGCAAGGAACATGACTAATTTTGTCCCTATTATTTATAATATTGCCCAGGATCCGGTGCCAGAAAGTCAGAGAAAACAGCTGCTCCCCATAATCTAGGTCTACATGCCAAAGGTCTCTCTTCAAGAGTGGCCACTGAAGAATAAGCTGGGAAGTGACCTACTGCGGCACAGAAAAAATGAAGCTGCTTTGTAGAAAACACAGGCAATTGGAGGGAGAGTAGGTGGCCCAAGAACAAAAATAAAACAATAGTTAAAAATAAACACACTGTAGCATTAACTACCTGAGAAGCTTTTCCTCTAGGTCCTAATTCCCACCACTGGCCCTCCTGTGCAGAGGATGTCCATGGTTACCTGTGGAGTCATCACTTGACAACAGCAGGACCACTCCTGAGCACATCTGAAGATGTTTCTGTGGGTGCTACAAGGCACCTGTTCCCACCAGCAGGTGCCTCGCCCAGCCCTGCATGTCAGAGGCTTCCCCCTCACCCTGACCCAAAAAATCTTTTTTTTTTTTTTTTTTTTCCCCCTTTCTGCTTCTTACCTTG
>VXAV01003492.1:157557-226451 GCA_013399715.1 Alectura lathami
TTTTTTTTTTTTTTTTTTCCCCTTTAGCAGTGGATGTAGTGTTGGCTGTTTACAGATAAGCAATAGATTTCCTGTTGGTGATGGCAGTTTTGTTAGTCACTTTATTTATGGATTTCTTCCTTTCCCTAGCCAAGCAAGTCAGAGGAGATCTCTGCCCGCTCCTGTGACTCCTACCATCTAACCCATTGATGCAAATAAAGCTTTGTGTCTCTGCTCCTACACTTGGTTTTCTTACTGATAGCCTGTGATGCTAGTCTGGATGCAGGGATCCTCCCTGAGCAATGGGGTAGGACCGGGGGAATTCACAGTGATTCTCTGTTCTTGTCCCCTGAGTAGCACAAACCAGGGAATCCAACGTTCAGTCTAAAATTTTCTCTGAAATTTCTTCACGTGTCGGAAGGTGAGTTTAGGTTGATTGTAAGTGCTGGTGACTCCACCACAACCCTAAGCGAGATGTTCCTGTAGTTAATCTTCCTTGGGGTTTAATGATAACTCTTCCTAGTTCAGCTGTAGGATCTCAGTGTGTTTTTGGTTCTTGATTAAAGAGCCATCTACTATCAAAAATCTCTCGCGTCTGCACAAGTATACATGCTGTCATCCCACTTCTTAAATTCTCGGCTAAATTAAGCAGGATGGGCATTCTTGGGATTGAAGGTATGAGTTTTAGACCTTAGATGCTTCTTGTAGTTTTTTCTTGAATTCATCCCAAGTTTTTCTCTAAGAATTCCATAGGTGGCATAGCATGTCACGAGCAGCCCGGCAGCTGCTGCATGCATAAAGATTTTCAGTGCCCATCATCTTTTAATATTGATCTCTCTGTAATCTGAAGGATTATTTACCATCTTAGCTGTAGACCTGCCTGTAGTTCAAATAAAATAGCTATCTAAATGATTTCCAAATTTTCTATTTTTTTTTCTCTCCTAAGTGTAACCAACAGCCTCTGTTCTTAGGGGAACAGTTCCATTTGGCACCAGGAAAGACCCTGTAGACCAAACAAGTCACCACACTGGGCTTTTGTTGTGTAATGATTCCTCTATGATTTTTATTGTTTTTCACCAGAAAGGCTTGCTTTCTCTTGTCAGTTAACAAAAAGTCATTCTCTCATGACTTCCAGTCATTCCTTACACCTTTATATATAACAGTTGCCCAGTTGCCTCCTACTTAGTTTTCTTTCTTTTGGGGATGGATAAAATCAGCCTTTTAAAACACTGCACTCTGTAAATCTGGTTTGGATTCACACACAGTGAATTAAATCAGTTCATTATAAATGGAACTTCAATTATCAATTTCAAATCAGAATTTAATACACTTTTACCCTCACCTAGCTACTGTTACTTTTTTAAGAAGTTCATCTTTATTTTCTTTTGAGAAACTTGAAGATGTTTTGTTGAGGAAAATTATTGGTGTGCATCCCCTTCCTGGTTTCTTTCTCTCCCATCATAAATGTATTTGGAAGGGGCTCCTCACTCAGCTCCTGATTCAGCTGCCCACTGCAGATCTGGTGCAGGGACTGCCACATGCCTGTTAAGACATTGACCCTTATCCATTCTGGACAAAACTGGCAATCACGTTAAAGCAGATAGTGATGGCTTTGTTACACCACACAGTTTTCCTGTCTCTTCTGCCTGTTCCAAGGTTTTCTAACATTGAAGTCATTTGAAAATTCTAGAAGCCTTCAGAAATCTTACTGAATCGCGCTTCCTATCTGGAGTAAATTTTTCTGGCTCTGTTCCTTATTCATGTTTCCGATGTTGGCAGACAAACAACTTTGCGCCCCTTCTCATTCCCATGTTTCAGCTGTGAATCTCACAGTCAGGTATTACATGGTATCTCCCCAGTGTTCCCCCTAATGAGTACTGGTTGACAGCCCTGCAGGCTAACCTGGTTTCATTGCTCTCTGATATATTTGGCACTTCTACCACAGGGAAGGACACTTCAGAGCTTAGCAGACATCAGTTCACAGAGTGGGACAACTGATGCATGGGATATCAGTTACCTACCAGCATTTAATCTCCTGTATCTTCTGCAATCTCCTTCTCTCATTTGGGGGTCAGGAAGGGTTCCCAAGCAGACTGTCTCTCTTCTGTTTTCAGGGAGCTGTGACAGCTTAATAAATGGTGCTGATTCCCATGGATCAGTGCTTCCCCATCCAAAGGGTTAATTTTTTTCCCAGCAAACTATTGACTGGCCGATCACTGTATGGGAAATCCGTGTCTTTGGAGAGGAAATAGAAGGTGGTACATCCTTTGCAGAACTGATAGTTGGGTCACTGCTGGCTGTCGTTTCTGGCTGTTTGCTATTTGGTGCATTTGGAGCTGCACCCTTCAAAAGAAATGCTGCGCTCCCTCTTGCAAAATGTCTCAAAAATTGTCTCTGCCATCAGGTTTACCTCTTGTTAACAGAAGTGCAGCAAGGACACCAACTCTAAGCCCAAGCAGAGTCAGTCTGGATACCATTTAATGATTCATGTCCTACAAAAACATTGCTTTCCTGTTTCTATAGTGGAGACATTGTTTCTGGCTGTCTGCTTAGAGCAGTGGCTTAGTGTTTGGGAAATGCTTGCATCTGAATGCATCTGCCTCTCTGCCTCTTTTTTTTTTNATGGAAAACAAAAACAAGCCTGAAACTTTATTCTCATGTTTCTAGGCTAGATACTTGGATGGAGTTGCAAATCTGTAGTAGTAGTAGTAGTAGTAGTAATAATAATAATAATAAAACCATTTCACAACATATGCACTGGTCATAACTTACCTCCTGCAATGTGAAAAAGTTTCAGACATATTAAAAAAAAAAAAAAATCAGAACACAATAGTCTCCAAGTTCCTCTTGTGCTCCTTTTCCTGCCCGCTGTTCTTTCTGGGCTTTGTCATCCACTGCGATCAAGTGGGTCATAAGTCATAGCAGTGGTGGCCGTTTCTAGGTCACAGGAACATGTTGGGAAGAGTAATTTTATGAGATGCACCAAAACAACATTTTATTCACGCTGCAGGAAAATATTGGCTTGCTGCAAATTATTGCATCAACTTCAAACCACAGCTCATGACACTTAACTGGTGGCGGTGACAGATGCCACTTTTACAGGTGGTGCAAGTCCGTCTTGGTATTGTTTGAAAAGGAGAGGCAGAGAAAGGGGATTTTTAAGTTGCACATTTCCAAAGGCAGCAGGGGAAGGAACTGAGCTGTCCTGGTATTCACCCTGTCTCTTCTGTTATCATCCTGGCTTTTTATGCACTAGGCACTTAACACATTAGCGACATTTTAAAAAAGTGTTACAATAGTTCAAACTTCAAAAGCAGGCTAATCTGTTTTTGTTAGCAGCATCATACTTCAGTGTCTGATCAGGGACGTGCATTTTCATAAAATTAAACTTTTTTTTTTTTAACAAATAAATGACTCTTGAAGAATTCTCCCATCACCCCTTAATTATGCCTGTTAAAAAGAAGAAGGGCAACTAGTGAAAAAGCAATGGTAGGGAAATGAGGCATGCTTTTACGAGAAAAATACATGCATGTACACACCAATACCCTGTACCCTGCGTGTGATTTAAAAGTTACAAGACCTTTAGTAATAATGTGTGGCAGGTAAAGTTGATCTGCAGGCTGATGGTGACTAATGTCTTTGTTTTCCATCCTTCCTAGAAATTAAGAAGCCGCCCGTGGCCCCCAAACCAAAATTTGTGGTAGGACACAAGGCGACGCCTCCACCTGTTGCACCAAAGCCTGATGTTGTGCTTTCTGGTGTTTTACAAGCAAGGAAAACTAAGCCAGCTATTGCACCAAAACCGAAGGTTCTCAAGAGCTCTTCCATTCCGGAAGTTAAGCCTCCATCCTCTATAAGGAAAGGCACCAAAAGCTTTGAGGAACACAGAGGAGATTCTTCTCAAATGCTGGACCACTTGAACTACAAAAATGAAGTCTCAGAAGGGAGTACTGATAACACAGCATATATTCTACCAATGTCATCCTGTAAATTTGAATGCCTTCATAAGCTTGGAAATGGGGAGAACGCTTGTAAAACTCAGATCATTCTTGAGCACTTTGAAAACTTAGAGAACGTCAAAGTAGGTGACAAAACTGCACTAGCTCTGGAGGATAGTCCCAGTGAAAAACTGGCAAATAGAAATCAGGTAGTTCTGAAAGCCAGCATTTTGGAAGAGAAACTTAAGGACGTTCTAAGTCAAGGTGTGCTCCCCAACAGCAGTCCTGTGAGGCACAGGTATGCAGACAAACTTTACAAAGGGGATGGCAACAGCTCCTGGAACAATGTTAAAATAGAGTTAATGGACCTTGTACAGTCTTCATCTACTTCTGAGGTAGCTAACGGGAGGCAAAAAAATGCTGACAGTAAGCTCACTGAAGATGAGTTTCAGATGTCTGAAACTTTTCCTAGTTTGACTGAAAATCACCACAGTTGCTCTTCCCCATTTGACCAGGAAATCCTGGAAAATGAACATTTAAATAGCAATATTTTGTTTTCAGGTGAAATGGGTATGAAAATGGACACTGATAAAACTTCCTCTGAAACATGTTCTGCCCTGAGCTCAAAAATGCTTCCTATCCCTAAGCCAAGAAAGCCACGTGCTGCATGTCTAGTCCGTCAAGATGGCATAGACAACATAGGAGAAGGAACAAAGGAACCACCTAATTCAGAGAATGACTCCTTCGGTCCTGCTGAACAAAGCTTTAAAAAGCCAGCAAAAATTAATGTCCTTGGTCAGAGTGTTTGCTATCACAATAACACAGAAGTGCTTCAACCTGAAAAATCTGAGATAACTCAAAGTGTTGCAGACAAAATGCATCTGGGGAAGGAACCTGCTGATACTGAACAGTCAACATTGCAAAATCTTTTGCCTCAGTTATCACACAAAACTTCTGATTTGGCAGAAAATGTTGAATGTTCTTTAGATACAGACCACAACTTAGGCAGCTCAGTGGATGAGATGACAGATGATGCTGGTATGCTAGATGCTGTGGACAAAAGGACTAACTTTGTCAGATGTGATACTTTGTCCATGAGTTTGCCAAAGCAAATCAAATTAACTGGCAGTCAGCACTCACCTGCTTCTAATAGCCTCCATGTTTCCCTACAAAAAGTGGAGGATAGAGAGGCTAAAATAAAGGACGAAAGTTCTCCTAAAATCGTTCCCAAGAAACCCCAGCGGCACAGCTTACCAGCTGCAGGAGTGCTGAAAAAAGCTGCATCAGCAGAGCTTGTTGAGAAAAGTTCGTACACCTCCGGTGAGGACAAATCGAACAGCGTCCTGGGAGGGTCTCACTTCACACATGCTCCAGCCAGGGAGCAAGGTGCGCTGTCATCCTGTGACATACCCAAACGTTCCTCTGAGAAACCCGTCTGGAAGTTACCTCACCCTATTCTTCCGTTTTCAGGAAATTCGGAGTCATTAAAAACTGCTAGCATTGCTCCCAGCTTCAGCCACCTGACTGCTGTGACAAAGCCTAGGGCCAAATCTCTCTCTTCTGTGGACATGGAAAGGACAGACAAGCCTTGCAAAGACCCGCAGAAGAAAAATAGTTTGAAAAAGTTTCTCAATATGAAACTGTCAGTTTGCTTTATGAAAAGTGACTTCCAAAAATTTCTGTCGAAAGGCAGCCAGTCGGTGGATAGTGCTGTTGCTAACCTTTCCACTGGGGAAGGGTGTGGGAATGGCAACAACCGGCACGTAGCATCTGTGGGCAGTGAAAGGAAAGCTAAATCGGCCAAGGCGCATTCCATAGAAATAAGTAGTCCGGCACTGCAGAAGAAGAGGCAGAGAAACAGAAGTCAGCCTGAGATGCGAAATAACCAGAGGCTGGAGTCTTTAGATGGGCACACACTGCCAGGAGAGAATTTGTCCCAAATGCATTTGAATTCTGTAACCAGCGACTGTGCTCCCGAATATGAGAACGTGCGTCACTATGAGGAAATACCGGAGTATGAGAACTTGCCTTTTGCTATGGGTGCTGGTAAAAATCTGTGTTTGGAATGGCAGAATTCCAGCAGCGTGGAAGACCAGAGCCCTGGCTTGTATGAGGTGGAGGAGCCTTTTCAAGCTGCAAGCAGGCGTGTGAGACATGGCAGGTAAAATAAGGGAAAGGGGCGGCCGAACATCTCACTTGCGGCTCCAGTGGTTGTAAATATGTTTAGAGGATGGCCTGAAAGGCTGTATCCCTTTCATTAAATATCATCAGAACAGTTATTGCTGTACATCTTTGCATTTGCTTTTGAAGTTCTGAAAACTGCACTTGGTGAAGAGGGTCAAGAGGAAAAAATAAGCTACTTTTCCCTCATATATGATCAAAATTTGGGAAATGCATGCATGTGCTTTCCCATATTTAATTAAAGCAATTAGATACAGTCACATATTTGTATTCAAGAACACTTAAGTAGGGAGGAATGAACCTTACTCCAGTCTCAAGATAATCATGAATAAATGTCCATAGAGTGCATAGTTGCTAGGTTTGTAGGGGAAATGAATATATTTTTAGATCAGCTGATACAGCTGGAAAAAGCAGGCAAGCTTTTGGGTATGCACATTCTTCATCGGGTCTTGAAAGCTTTTCTGGTATAAGATATTGCCTCTCCCTGAACGCACTGAGACTTTTGTACCCTCCTGCGCCCACAGATGCAACAAAATTAGAGGAAGTGCATGAGTTCTGTGTGACCCGTACAAAACATTACTGAAAGACAGGGTTTTGTGGCAGGTAAAAGGAAGCACTTGCTGCGGGGCAGAGAGTGAACTGTGGTTTTGTTGTCCCAGCATGTGGGGAGGCAGATAGTATCCACAGATTCAAAACGGGGTTGGGCTGATTCACAGATATGTCCAAAACAAATGCTAAATGGAACTGGCAGGAGCAGACCTTGTAACATCTGTGGTGCTGTGATTGTGGGTGCTGGCAAGAGGAACGGGCCACATGGAGCAGCAGGCTCACGTGTTCTCCCGAAATGGCATCTCTTACTGTGTCCATCAGCGTATGGCAATGGGTGAAACATTATTTTCACTCAGCTTGGTATTACTTCACTTCAGCTAATTAGTTGGTCTTACAGATCCCTAAGGTTTGTGTCAAACCAGTGTCAAGGATTTACACACAATAGGCAGCCTGTATAGTCCCCAGCAAGCTTCTCTTCAGTCTTGAGATTATATGCATATTTTTGAGAGCAAGTGAGCCAGCTTATAATCACATTTAACTTTGTTTTTCACTGAGGATTACTAAGCTTCTTTTTGGATGCATGCACAGTAAATGCATGCCTCAAAGTGTCTGAAAGCTTGCCCTTCTCTAGGGCAGCATGTTCTCTTACAGAGGAAGAGGCAAGTATTTTAAGTGGCATTCTTTGTTAGCAATTGTGTATAGAGTCCATATTCTCAACATTGGACTGCTGGATGGAAAGCACAAAGCTTTATTGTGGGAAGCAGGAATTCTAGTTATGGGCTTAGTACTGGTATATTTGCTCATATGCTTGATGAGTATTTTCCTTGTTTACAGTAGGGTGCTTCTTGTTTTCATCTTGGTATTTTTTAGATGCCATGAGTTCATGTCTGTGTGCTTTTTGTTCAAGCATAATCTTTGGGCATCTATTGGAGGTGTATCTTCGGTTTACTTAAGAAGAGCAAGACCAAGTTAAAGAAGGATGTATTTTATCTGTGTTTAGGTTTGTGCGGTGGTTGTGGATCAGGTGACTGTCTTTGCTGTAGGAAAAGAAAAGGAATGTTTTGCTGGATGAAGCATAGTGGACTGCGGTGGCTCCTTGATTTTCTCACCTGGTGGAGTGCATGAGATTTGTAGCTGTTCCCTCTCCACACCATCCCTCCTCAGTACTAACAGTGATTTAAGGGTTTTAAGTGATCTCTTGCACCCTGGCACTTCTGTACTTGTAGTGCTCCCTAAGCTGGATGTTCTTGACAGAACTGGGTTTGTGTTTTGTTTTTCTTTAAAAAGCACACTTTGAAAAAAATAACTAGAATGCTTCGGTTAAGTCTTTATTTTAAACTAAACCTCACAGTCAGAAACTAACATAAGAAATTATTTTTGCATGAAATGACTTCAGTAGCACAGGGGACAAAGAAATCCCAAGGAGCAAACAGGAACACATGAGGCAGGGCTCTCCTGACCTAGATCAGCTGGAGCTGGAGGAGCAGGTGCCTGGGTTGGTTTTGGCACTGCCTGGCAGGTACTGGAGTCCCAGCCCAGCCGGAGACAAGTAGGCAGCTTCGCCGGTTTTCCCATCCATTGTTTTCCTAGCTCCCTCAAAGCCTCTTTATCAATGCCATCTTCCCTTTCTGCATAGCTCTTAAAGAAACTTTTATTGTTCCCTGTGCCTAGTGATGATATAAAACCGGTTAGAGAAACTGTGCCGATGTTCCTGTAATAACTGCTGCTCGCGTTTTCCCCAACCTGTCAGAACATGTGCTTACCTTTTCTTTTATACGTTGCAGCACATAAAACTTCTGTAATGCACTGTTAATGGGTTGTCAAAGCAATTTTTCTTATGATTAAAGCCAGTGTACAGATGAGATTGTTCTGAGAAATTCATAGACCAATTCCCCACACTTCCAGTCATAATGATGGCATATGTGCAGTACATTCACTCTTGAGTACAAGGTTTACTGCTACTAGAAGAGTTCAGGAGTGTCTGCCCGATGTTACATTTCTCTGCGGAGGAAGGTATAAAATTCCCATGATGTTCCCAGTGCTTCAGCAGCCAGTGAGAAGTTTCCTCCTGATCCCTTCTGGTGAACCCGGTAGGCTTTAATGGAGAATGTTAATAGCTTCTGTTGCTCTTAGCCTAAATTCATATGTCTTATTACATTCTGATACTTTTTATTTGCTTTGGCCTTCCCACAGGAATTTAAATGTAGAATGGCAGGCTGGGTAATTAATAGTGTGGGTATCAGTTGTCGCTAACCACTTGATTTTTGAGTTATTTGATGTTGGCCTCCCTGCTGCTACCGTGGCGTTTGGCTTTGGGAGGAGGGGAGCGAGTGTTCTGGTGCAGGCTGTGCACCGCAGACACAGGCAGAGGTGCCCTGGGGGAGGCTGGTGGGCCTTGGTGGCTATCGCACCTCAGGGGAATATTCTGAATAAAGACAATCAGGGCAGAACCTTGATAGCAGGTAATCCATGTATTGTTTCCGCTGTAGAAAAATAGAAGTCTCTTGAAACAGCTTTTAAGAATTGTTTTTTTTGCCCTGGTCTATGTGTTTGCCTGCCAATTTAAAACAGATAGCGAAGGTACATTCGGTGTTGTGAGGACTCTGCAAACAGAGTCAGGAGGAGATGCTGTGGGATAGATAATGTACAGTTAAATGTAAAACTTGTTCTAAATATCACTATCTACTAGCCCGTAACAACAGGGAAAGCAGTTCTTTATTGTTTTTTTTTTGTTTTGTTTTGTTTTTTTTGGAGTGTTGTGGTTTTGAGACATTCATTGTTCAGGCCTGAAATGTGAGGTGAAAAGTCAGTGCTGCTGGTACCACTCTGCAATTCTTTTTAGTATTGTCAGAGACCAGCAGCTGAAACAGTTCTATTTTGAAGTAACACCATTTTTAAAACTGCTTAAGAAAATAGAAATATTTATTATACCTCTGTTATCCTGCTGTTCTGAACAACAGCTTTTGTTGAAGAAGAGGACAAAATCTTCCTTAAAACCAAAAGTAAAATTGAGTATACATATGTCCCGTAATCTAAAAATGTAGAGGAAAAGCAAAAATTACTTGAAACATGTGTCATGGTGCAGGCAACAGAAACTTTAACTTCTTGTGGGCTACCTTTTTGCATTTTTTGCATTGTTCAAAGCAAGTGAATTACTCTTCGTATGCAGGAAGTCTGGTCCTCCAGCCTTAAGGAATAGCATGCTGTGTTTACTGGCTACTGTTCATGCAGTTCCTTCAAGATTTTGCAACTGTACGTGATTACTAATTGATTTGGATGAAATTTATAGCTGTGTCACGGTCATTGTATTTCCTGCTAGGATTTTCCTTTTGCAAGGGCTGGAGAGGGAGAGCGCCATGTGACAACAATGCTTTGAGATCTTAATGTTGCTTCCTATTTTCCCCCATCTGTGCTGGTTTAGAATAGCCCATTGAGTTTCCAGAAATGAACGTCTCAGTGCAAAATGTAAGTTTAGCTATCAGGACAAAATCTGCTCTGGTGACTTGAGTCCCCAGAGGTCAATTGTGTCTCCATGAAAGCCTTCCTGGAATGGCGAATTTAGTACTGAAATCTGTGTGATTAAGCACTTGGCTTTGCTAAGTATTCATTCTTCTTTGATGTATTGAACTTCATTAGGGTTGAGGCATGCTTCTTAGAAGCAGTCTTACACACCAGATAAATACGGTGATGTTTTGTGATTGGCTACCTTAGGGAAGTGTTGTTTTTTTTTTTTTTCTTGCAACTGTAAAGTTCCTGCTCAGAAACTTTATAAGAGAAATACTACATTCATAAAATACTGAGATGTCTAAATAGCATTTTAAATTATTTTAAAAGCACACTAAGATTTGAATGTAGGAAATAGTTTTTAGATATTGAAAATGTTATGTTTGCATTTATTTGTTTAAATATACATATATTCACATCCTTCAATAAAATTCAGCAAAAAGAGAAGATAATTTCCTGATAATTAGAGGCCAGGTGTGTAGATTTTGGATTTCATCTGGTTCTTTCCAGTTAATTATAGTGGATTAATTTCTGATCTGCAGAAGTCAGGTTCCTTTCCCCTCCAGCTCCACATGCACGTCCACTCCTCTACTGTCTTCTGTGCTTCTAGTTGGCTACTGCTCAGCTGGACATTAAATTCTTTCTCTGGAATTGTATCTTGGATTTTAGTGGTTTGTCTTAGATAATATACTGCCTGGGTTTCCTACCAGCCTTCGTTGTCTTTAGTCATGTTACCAGTGTCTTTCTATTCTACTTCCCTGAGCCTGCCTTTTCCCTGCCGTGACCCCAGTACCCCCTTTCTCTCGTACATGCCTGCTTGGAGGGCTGCTAACAAAGCAGGACTCAGGTCGCTCCTGTGGCCCCTTCCCACCCTGCCATGCTGAGCACACAGCCAGCTGGCAGTCCCAGCTCTGCTGCTCAGGAGCAGGGAATGGACTGTGTAGTTTCCTGCTGCCTGGCATCAGGAGCATGACACAGTGAGGTTAGGTGTGCCCAGTCAGGATCCAAATCAGTGAGAAATGGTAATGTTGGTGAGAAGTGATATTCTCAAACAATATTTGAGAATATCAGTGTTCTGACCCAAGGACTTTAGGAAGGATTTGGGTGTACCTAGATGCTGGGACCCTTGCCCTAGGTCTGTATGCCACCGTGGGACCTCCTCCTCTTTCCAGAGAGTCTGCTCAAATCACTGTCCTTGGCCCTGAAAATACTCAATTTTGTACTGTTGAGTGAAGTATTTTGTAGTGCTAGAGTAGTGCAGTGAAACTGCATGAAAGATATGCAAGTGAATTTTTAGCTCAAAAAAACATAGAGTGTTTGTCTCTTTTTTTCTTTTCTTGCAGGAGTCATTAGGCAAGTATTTGTCTCCATGGCCTGCTTTTCCAATAGGAGGAGGAATTTTACTTAGTGTTGGGGTGGTTTTCAGTCATAGGGGTCTATAATTTAGTCTGCTCTATGAAATAAAATACATGTATTATAAGAAGAAGATAGGCACTCTGGGGCAATACTTGTATGTTCTAAAACACTCTGGGAGAAGTACACCAAGGTTTTTTTTTTATTATTTTTTTATTTTTTTAATGAGAATAAATAGGAACTTCTTTGCTTTAAAAGAATTTTGATACATTCTTGTGCAAATGGGTTTGAGATGTGCTGATTTCATCTGTTTTGACATTGGGAGAGATCCTGAGGTACAGTGTTTTCTTGTCACCTCCAAGGGAGAGAAATGAATTGGAAAACTGCATTTATCCAGAACGAAGTCTATCATTCTGATATACAATCCAGTCTCGAAAATGTTTGGGAAGTCTTAGAAAATTAAGGCAATTGTGAAACTCTCCAAGGTTGTCATGAAAGAGAATTTAGTTTATCTTTCATCCCCTTTTCAAGGGCTCATGACTGATAGAAAGAAATGGCTGAAGCAAGTTGACCTGGACACAGTGCATGGTGAAACTTTTGACAGAATTAAAAAAGCAATGACAGAAGAGTTCTGATTTATCAAATTTTGCAAGTGCTACGTAAAAATAGATGTGTTTCAAGTTCCTGACATTATCCTTTTGCGAAGCCCAGCTGGGCTGGGTGTGTTTGCCTGTACGAGGGAGCAAGCTGGCTGGGGTGGCTGAGAGGATGCTGGCCCTGCTGGGCCGCACTCCCTCAGTTGTTTCCAAAACGGCTTTGTGTGGTTCCTTGTGTCACTGTTTTGCACGGTCTAGCAAATTATGGCGTGTTAACCTTGGAGCGCATGCCATCCTTATGAGTTAAAAGAGCCATTTTGAGCATAAATGCATTATGTGTTATGAACTAAAAGATAAACCGTGCTATCATTCATTTCTCACCAAAGAAGTGTTCTCTGCAGATGGCAAAAATGTCGTAGCTGTGCTGTTCCCATCAATCCCTGGTACAATACAAGGATGTACTCGTCCTTCCTCCCAGTGACGTCGCGTCAGGCCAGCGCGTTGGCCTCCCAGGCCGCAGGGTGGTTGCAAGGCGTCAGGGGGAGGCCGGAGGCCAACAGGGCATGGGGCCGCCTCCTTCGGCCTGCTCCCTCTCTGTGTGGGTACGGGAGATCACGCGTCACTTCCACAATCTCCAAGGCTTTATTTCTCTTTCTGCTTTTCCTCCACATTTGCTTTTTCCAGATTTCAGCATTCTTTCTACATGTTTCCTGTTTCTCAAGAAGAGGGAAGCTATCTCAACGCAGCGTTTGTCACCTAATGCTGGCCCTGCTGCCTGCCTCCAGCTCAGGCCTCCCTGTCCTCGGTTGCCGACAGTGCTTTATGCTGCGGGTTCCCAACACGTAGCTTAAGAGAGTATCTCAGATGGGAATTGTGAAAGACCCATTTATATGCTCAACAACAGCCTTTTCCTGTGGGTTATTTTCAGCACTGGCTCAGGAAATGTGTTTATGAAGCTCCTTAGTATGCTGGTTTGTGTGGCGATACTTTAACTGCAGCAAGCGCTAACGTAATTGTGTATGTAAAACAGTAGGGTTTTTTGGCATAAAATGAGTGTTGGGAAAGAAAACAGTCTAACTATTAACAACCATTTTTATTTAAATGTCAACAATGATATTATTATGCATCATTTACCCCACATTTATATTTGTTCCAATTAAAGTTTTTTTTAATGAATAGACTTACTGAAATGTATGCAGCTACCTTGTCTCAGTGCCCTAGACAAAATTTAGATTAAGGAATGCAGTTCTGGTTTTAGGTACTAGAATCCAAGAAGTTTCTTTTTAAAAACACGAAGCTTACACAAGTTTTAATTTCCCTGGAGATGGTTTTTCGTGAGCTTATGTAACACTGTTCCATGCAATCAACCAGAAGTGGACTAAAAAAAACAATCTCCAGGTGCATGTGAATAAACAAAACAAATTTTATCAGAACTACCAGTTCAATTGCTAGAACCTGAGCTGATGGCTCAGTGATTTCAACTGCACAGAGTTCAGTTGATATATATATATATATTTTTTTTTTTTCCAGTGGCATTACTGGACATCAGATGTTCTTTATTGATTTTGAGATGAGCTTTAAGGTTAGAAAAAGTTTCTAGAACCTATTTTTCCAGTCTATGCAAAAGATTGGAGGAAGAGAGAGCACAAGTCTGATCTTGCAAACAGCTTGATGATTCTATGCAGTGACTGTCTGCTGGTCTGAACCAAGCTACTCCATCCAGTGTTTTTCAGCAGACTGTCTGGGAAGCTGTGCCAGCTAACGTGCATGCAGACAGATGTGTGTTTAAGAGTTAAGTCACCCTGTGTTTATTTTAGCTGTAAGTCACTAGCTTTTGAGTACTCTGATGTTAGCTTTCTTTCGTCATCTTCTAAGTATCTGACATGTAAAAATTGCAGTGCAATAGGCTGTGCGTTATTTTTAAATTGAACAAACAACATGTTGAAGAAAGGTGTTAGAGTCTTGATTTCAGAGATAAACTTACCAAAAAAGTCATAAAAGTAATGATCAGTCAATACAGAAGATTTTAGGCTCTTGCATTGACTTTGGATTTAGTGGATGAATAGTAGTTAAACATTAGAATTTCATGTTAAAGTCAATTTAAATTAAATGGCTATTAATTAATTAATTAATTTTTGTTCTCACGTGGTCGAAGTTTCCCCTTTCCAATTTGATGTGCTTGGTTTGAGATTTTGTCACATAGTTTTTTAGAGGTCTCTTCAGTGTGTGCTGGAGTTATGTGATGGCTTCTCAATCTCTTTTTGTTAATGCAATCAGAAAGTAAAGTGTTGTTTTTTTTTTTTTGTTTTTTGTTTTGTTTGTTTTCTGGTGCTGCAATCCTTTCCCAATAAACACTTCTTACTGTGTTTTGTATGGGAGAGTGAAGAGATGTTAGAGTAGCAGGTACTGAGTGTAAATTATGCTTTATATCATTCATTAACGCTTTCATGCCAGGAGTTTTTCCAAAGGTCTTGGCCATGAGTGTTCTGGATGCACAGCTGTCACTGTGAAACAGGAGCTGGAAACTAGCGTTAATAATCAGGGAAGGCAAAAAGCTGTAAAGAATGCAGGGACTTCATGCTCTACCTGCCTTTAAGGTGGGAAACACCTCACATTTTTGCGTGTTGACGGGAAGAACTGATGGAGCGAGTCCTTCCCCTGTGCAAGTCTCAAGGCAAAGGTTTAAATCTGTGCATTTTGCTGCAGTGTTTCACTGTCCCGTACTAAGGCTGAAGGCTGGCCCACAGTACTGGTGTGTGTTATATCCTCTTAAACCTGCACAGAGTCCTCTCAGCAGCTGGGGCAGAGGCAGCAGAGTGGTGCGACCACACAGCTGGATCGAGGTGCTGCAGGCCTCCGTGGTGAGGGTGTTTCGGTAAACCTATTGGCTTGACAAATAAGTCAAGTCAGAGAACAGTTTTCTCTGAGAGTTTTAAAACTGAGACCTCTTTTATGTATACGACTTTTCTGTGGTGAGCATGGAAGCATCTGAAGCATGCATGTGTGTTTATGCTGAGCTGTGCAGGAAGCAGGGGAATTGTCAACAGACGGTCCAGCAGAGCAGAAGCTGAGAAACGCTGCTGGGCCTGTGGGAGGCTGCCTGCGGCCGGAGGCGGCCTCGTGGCCTCACGGGCCTCACAGGCCTCTGGCGGCCAGTGCTTGGTGGCCGACATTGTTACTAGATACAGATGCCTTGTTTATTTTTACTGAAAAGAAGAGTCAGATATTTTTTTTTCCTTCTTGTTGAGGAAAGAAAGAATGACTGTCCTGACCTGAGGATAAGGACCACAAAAATAAACGCTGCTGGCTGTAAGTGCCTTGCCAAGTGTCGAGAGCTGCCAGTGCCCTGATGTGACAAGCCAAATGTGATGGCAGCCCTCAGCAGCCCCTTGCCCAGAAAATCCAGGTGTGAGCAGGGCCAGATCCAGGGGTGAAGACTAGGACAAAGAGGGTAGTTGCATAAAACCTTTTCAGTTTGTGTTGCTCAGCTGGAGGCTTCTGTTTTCTGGCTGCAATTATCAAGGAGCATTTGTGTAGGTAATTGTATCCTTATAGTTCCCTAACCAGCCTGGAGAGAATATACAGCAGTAATTATAAGTGTTGCAAATAATCATGGATTCGTTCATCTTGTTTGCTTGTGGTTTGTTTTGTGTTACCTTTTTTTTCTTTTTTAGATTGTTTTTTTTTTATATAAGTCAGATTTTTTTCCACAGTGTTGTCAGCTGTGGAAGGACAGCTCACAGAAATAACTAATGAATCTTACAGGAATGATCTGTTCAGATTATCTCAAAAATAAATAAATAAATAGATAGATAAAAGGCAGATCAAGATTAGCTGCCTGCTGTGTTCCCTAGCTTCCAACCCATAGTCCTAATCTGTTGCCTTTTTTTCTTACTATTAGTCCTAGTAATACCAAGAGCTTATTGAAATCCTTGAGTTGCCATTGGGCAGAATGAGTGGCAATAACTTTATAGCTGCCTTGCAGAGTGCTTTTGGGAGGACTTCTTGCTCTCTTGCTCTGGCTGCGGAGAGGTGCCATTTTGGGCAGAGAAGGTGAAGCCCCTGTAGCTTGTCTGCAGTGAGGTAACCAATGCCCACCACTGGCAGCCATGCCAGCACCATGGAGCTACAGCATGATACCCATGGGCTTGACCGGTATCGCTGCCAGAAATGGCAGTGCCCACTGCACTGGAGAGGAGAGACGTGGTGACAGATACAGCTCTTCCCATCTGTGCATTGCCATTAACCCAAGAGGTGACTGATGCTTATTTATGTAAGTTATGTAAGCATAACTAAGATGCGTAAGGCACTTGGTCCAGACTGCATTTCATCCTCATTTGCTGCTTCCTGGTCCAGTGTGCATGGATGAGAAATGAAAAACAGGGAGACGTGAAGAGGACAATGAAGGAGAGAAGTTTAGTAACAGCTAAAATGGTCAATAGCTACTGTCGTCAGAGAAACTGAAGCTTAAATGATGAGATTATGACGGATTAGAGTCCAGAAAACAAAATACAAGCTAATGTTTTCTTCTTCAAGATGGTTGTGGAGCTGAGGTAGTGCAACAAAATGTAACATATCTGAAAAGTGCATTAATTGATGTCTTCATTAATCTTGAGTTGATCACTAATCCCTCTGCAGATTTCCTTAAGACTACACAGGAGTTCATTAATTATCTTGGTTAATATTCATTATTGTATGCTTGCTTTCTAGAACTGATTTCTGTTTTTTTTTTTTTTTTTTTTTTTTTTTTAAAAAAAACCCTGCAGCAAGTAAATATTAAAGACATTGAAGTTATTAAATAAAAATTATTAAATTAAAACAAAAGGAAGCTCATTAAACAAAATCAGACAATCATGAATTAAGCAATAATTTCCCTTTTGCTTTGGCATTCCAAGAGCATCTTCTGCTGTCCTGAGCCCCTAGATCAGATAATTGTTTCTTAAATTGTCAGAAGTGTACACCTAGAATCATTGAGGGGATCAGTCAGTGAGGCATGCTGCCATATCTACGGCTATTACAGGTATGAAGTGATATGAAAAAATCTAACAGCCTTATCAGCTCTCTTCTCCACAGATCCACAGACAGCCAAGGTGCTTTTAGCTCATTTGAAAAAAAAAAAAGGCACCTGAACTTCCCTTATTTGTTGAAGTTGATCAGAGGGACTGGAGGTATTTAAAACTAGAAGTGGATGAACAGCAATAGTAACTGGGGGAAAGTGAGATGAAAGCAACCGTGAAAGGCTTGTGAAATGGTATATCGACAGAGAAAGAATTTGAGATTAAATACCACACTAGGGTATGCTTATTTGCTCTCTGGTGTTTTCATGTGTATTTTTCAGTTGAGTATAAACTTAAGTTTGTAGAATTTTACCTGTATGTTGAAGGCTTTCTTAAATAAATAAATTAATGAACAAAGAAAAATGAAAACAAACAAACAAAACAAAATAGAAAAAAAAGAATTAAGTATTGGGGGAAGATACAGAATGGTAAAGAAATGAGGCACTCCTGCAAAAAGCACTGTAGAATGGGCATCCTTTTCAAAATAACAAAAGCATTACTGATACATTTTATGGCTTTAGCAGAGCATTGTGTGCAAAGTCTGTTCACTCAGCATTCCTACGTTTTGATTGCTAATGGAAGTCCATAGAACCTCTAAAATAATGACAATCATAAGCAGATGTGTATAAAGAAGCAGTGTCAATGAATCTGTATTAAGGCACTATTTGGAGCTGTGGAAACTTACTTTCTAGCAGTTATGGTCATGCTGAACATGAAGTAGTTCCAATATAGTATAAAATACTTCGTGTGGGGTATGTATTTACACATAGCAGAAAATCTCTCCCAGTCATCTCAGTCAAGCTTAGAACCAAGACAGGGATGTTTATTGTGACTTCAGGCTATAGTGTCCTAGGCAGTGTCTAAATCAACACTGCCTGAATGCAAAGCTTCAGGCTTATTTGGAGCTTCTGTAATAATACAAGTAAACAGAACAGCCATCAAGCTCTTCTAGACAGAAAAATAAATTCTATCTGGATCAGCATAAATAATCTGAATCCACAATTCTAGTCTGGCTGTTTAACCAACTTGTTAAAAAAAAAAAAATGATGCTGATGGTTTAGGTTTTTGAAGTTTTTTGCTTGTACAAGCCTCACTGCGTAACTGAATACATTATTTTGTAAAGCTGCAAACAGTGGAGCTGCCAAATGTTTTTTTTTTTTTTTTTACATGGAAGAAAGATATGTGAAAATAAATGCTTTCAGTTTTAGTTTGCAGTATTTTGAGGTAAGTTTTTTTGGTCATATTTTCAAGACAGTAAGGATTTTTATGATGGTCAGGATAGGATTTATTTTTCTGCCAGGAATAGCTTGATGGCAATTGTGTAGGTTTTGAAAGATTTATCTTGCTGTACGTCTGACTAGGACTGGCATGTTTTGTTTCACTAATGTTTACTATTGCATTAGGAATATACAATCCAGTGCATATGCTTCAACCCATAAAGTGTTCAATTCCAAAGGAAATTAACACTCCTTTGGTTTGAGTGTCAAAAAAGCCCCGCATCTATATTTAGGTAGGTTGTTCACATGGTATGACAAGATATTGTTACTCAGTGGGCAGTACGGTGAGCTGGCAGTGACGGTGTTTCACATGACTGATAATGCAGAAGTTTCTCTTAGTAGTGCTGTGGGTAGAACAAAGAACCATGATGGAGGGGGAACAAGATAGAGATGGGTCTTTGGGGGATACTGGGAACTGACAGAAGAGGTGCTTAAAAAATAACCACTTCCATATAATCACTTCCAAACTCATCCAAAGGCTACAAGGAATTTCATTTAGTCCAAAAACAATTTTAAGGGAACTATATATATGTTTGTTTATATATATGGGTGACTTAAGAGGTAAAAATACAGGAAGAGTGATCAGTGTATACAGAACTATTTTATGGCTTTTCTGACAAACAGATGAAAGATGAGGAAAGACTGAGGTGTAAGGTACAAGGAGAGTCGCATGTTCTCCCACACATGGTGGGTAAAGGCCAGTCAACACAGGGACAGTCACAGCCTTCCCTTTAGAGGAGAGCAGAACCGCGGGTCCCACCAGGAGTCTATCTGCCCACATCCACAGTACTGCATCCGACCCCCGAACATGCAGCTTGTTTGATTATGAAAATTGTCCCATGGAACTTATGACAATTAGTTATCTACTCATCCACTATGGTTTTGTTTTACGGAAGAGGAAAGAACAGAAAACAAACCACCCACAAGCTAAATGTATCAGGTGGACGACTCCGAGTGATGGGTTGGACTATGAACTGAAGAAACACAGTATGAAGATGAACAGGAGTTGTTCTGAGGAGCTTTGGCTTTTGGGGAGGTGCAGTAGGAAAGACAGTGCATCGGTTTCTCTCAGCTCTCACAGTTTCCTTTACAGGAAGAGCAGGTGCATATACACCTTGAATACAAGAAAGGAATCGATATGATTCTTCACAGGAAGAAAAAAATATATATGTGCTGAATACCTCCAGTCTGCAGACACTTACTAAATGTCCTAAGCCATCTGTAGTTACTTATTAAAAACTTTCAGGTTTTTTACTAAAACATTCTGTTAAACAGATTAATCTTGCATTTAGAAAATTCTTCACCAACAGAGGCCAACTGATTTGATCCTCATGCTTCACTGATGACTGGGTTATGTTCATGCGAGCAGAATACAGCCTCACCTAGAAATATGTTTGTTTCTGACTTCAAATAAGTCAGATTTTCTCAAAGTTCGAGTGTTGGCACAGTTGCCTATAAACATTTAGATGAAAAATTATAGCAAAATCTGGGAATCTTCCTATAGAATATGCTTAGGCAAAATATCTATGATTTCGCAAGTGTGAAAATAATATTTTCAGAATCTCAGAATATCAGAATATTTTCAGATGTCAGAAGAGATCCTAGTTAAAGGAAATTAAAGCGCCAGTTAAAACAAATATTAAGGGTAGGAAAAAGGGCATGAAAATTTATATTAACAAAGGTAAATATTAATGAATAGGAAGCTAAAAAATGAATTCTGTTGTTGTTAGAGATAACGTGCTTAATACACATTGCAGTTGAAAAAGTAGTTCCAGACCAGGTATAGATTCAGTGCTCGATATGGATGGTAAAACTAAACAATTATATATATATAGTAAAGAAAGAAATAGTAATTCTCTCTGTTGCAGGTTTAGAATAAAGCAAGATCAGCCTTGGGAAAGTGACAGATGAAATGCTGAAGTTAACAACTGGAAATTGTATTGCCCTGCTAGTGCAGCCGCAGGAGCTCCAGGGCAAAGCCCCTGTTTTGCCTTCCTGACGCCTCAGTGGGGGCCCTCCCTGGCATCCCCAGCACTCATCTCTCTGGTGCTGGCTTTCCTGCTGCCGAAGCTGGGCATTCCCAAGCTGAAGCACCTGGCTGTCTCTGTGCTCCCTGCATGCTGTGGGCTCCTCTCAGGCTCTGAACTCAGTGAGGAGCCTGTAGGCTCTTCTTGCCCCTCCCCAGTTCGGCTGTGGGAGACAATAAAGTGCGTGGGTGTTTCCCTAGCCCTTCCTGCGTTGTTTCAATAGATCCAAGCTATTTTAGTCTTTTCTGTGTCTTCATGGCTGACCAAGATCTGTCCAGATGCCAGCATATCTTGTCTTCATCTCTAAACATCTTTACATCCGCAACAGCATTTGTTTGCTGTTTTGTTTTTTAAACTCTGCCTTGAGCAATGAATAATCAACACCTTGTTGTGGCTGCCAAAGCATCCTCACACAGCTGGTATTCTTTACTTGGCAGCCACCCCCCATGGGATCCACACTGACATGTTTTCTTTCTGCTAGCTGTCATGTTTGGAGGTGGTTAGTCTAAGAACTGTCCTCCATCTCTGCTTGCTTGTGATTCAAAGTTAGGAAAACAAAAGGTAAGTCTCAGCCATCCCTTGTGTACAGAGGCACAGGGCATCTATGGGAAGAAATGGGTAGCCATGAGCAATGTTAGCTGCACAAAATTAGGCGCTGGTCAGCACAGTGATGTCTGTGATGTCTAGAACAGCCCTGGGGAAAGGGTTTCTGGAGTTGCTTGTGGTTTTCTAGAATAGCTAATCACTTTTGTCTCAGATTACAATAAGCTTGTCCCAATGTCTTTTTGTAGGCTTTGAACACAGATTTTGTGAGTTTAGATGCTGCTAAAGTTGCAATTATTAGATATTCTGAAGGATTAAAGTGAGGAGCCCAGGTATTTGATGTGTTTCTACATGACTTTGTCAAAACTTCAGGCTGTGCTTCCTCTACTTGTTTTGGCTTCTTCTTTAGCTTTCCTCCCCCCTCTTTTATTTTCTTCTAGAAATGCATTTCGTAGATCCGTATAGTCAAGGCTAGGTAGACAAAGAAGGTTGTGTGCCTGTCTAATGCAATTCTGTGTTGCAAATATAGCTGAAGCTAATGAAAAGAGACCTCTATAATCTTTGTTCAGCAGCAGAACATGGCTGTATTTTATAGCTTTTGACAGCTACCTGGAAGGTGTCTGTCCCTGAGGGATGGGAGTTTTTAATGAAAAGATTCTACTTTCTTGTTTTTAAGAATTATTGGGCTGTCCCTGGTGGATGTTGTATTGCTAGCTTATGCATTGATAAATAGCTGTATATATACATGCATCTAAAATTCCAGACAGAAGGCTCCAGTCTCAGTGCTACATCTGGATGAAGTCCTGTTGTTACAGGAGAGAGGGAAGCAAAACAACCATGCTCCCTCCTTATCCTTCTGGCACATGGTACAAATGTTACACTACACATGCTTGTAGCAGTATGGGAATAGAGTTATCAGGTCTGCTGTCAGGTAAACTCTGAAGAACAAGAGTAACATAAATACTCCAAAGGCCCTGTGGCTTTTGGCTGCTGTCAGTGAGCATTGTACAAATACCAGCTTAGATAAAACATTGCAGAGTTGTGGATCCACTGTGGAAAATCCTGCCATTGTCATTGCTGTCTTCAGATTATGCACTGCTGTTCTTGATGCTTCTGATACCAAGAACACAAGTTGCTGTGGGGTAAGGCAGAAAGCTCTTCACTTAAAGTATAATATGTTTACCAACCGTATGTGTTTTAATTTTAGATCCTTAGAAGAGCACCATGATCATCCTGGCATGGTAATGGGAGATGTTCAGTCAGATGAAGAAGATATCATTAACAGTTCTGATGAAGATGATGACACAAATTCTGATTCCAGCAAAGGGGAGCCTGATTCTCAAGATCAGGTATCTTTTCATCTTTATCTTCTGAAGCTGCTCCTCATTCCTGTGCTATTTTCTGAGAGCCCTTTGGGGTATTTTCAAATAAAGCACTGAGTTGGTGTAACTATATTCAATTTCTCCATTCTTACTGTTTACAAAACTTTGATTAGTCTACATGATCCTAATACTAAGAGACCAAGTTTGTAAATCTTGTATTACAAAGTGTGTTGCTTGGCACATTTGTTCTTGGTCTTAAACTGCATTGTGGAGCTGCAGACCTGCCTGCTGTGCCCCTCTAATAGTTACATGCACAGATGTGTATTCAGAGCTCTTCAGCTTTCAAATGGTCAGGCTTGTAAATCCATTGTAATGAGGCCACCTACTCCTCGCAGATCCCAGGGTTCGTAATGTCTCTTGCACCGAATTTAAAATCATTTGATTTGTCAGCCCTGGTGAAATCTAAGGAAAGGGGCCAGATGAAGGTTGCAAGGTCCAAGGAGCTCCTTCTAAAACATCTCTTGGAAGCTGCAGTTTTGCGTGGGTGGTCCTGTGTCAGGGGGCTGGCCATGCAGTGAAGGCTGTGTTCCAGCAGCCACTTCTGTCTCTGCGGGCAGCTTTCTTGCGTTCACACGGTCTGCTTGCTAACCTGCACGTGATCAATGTAAATGACTGCTTGGCTCACAGGACACATATGACCAAACCAATGTTCAACTGTTCCTTTTCAGTGGCCTGAAAAATAGAAGGCTCAGCCCACCTTTCAGTATTTAGGTTCATTATTTTATTCCTTTGGTGCTGAAGGGAGGCGATATGTGTGCACACAAGGCCTGTCATCATAGGGCTGCAGAACTGCCTCTATGGCCCCCGGAGGAGTGTGAGCCACAGTCGTCAGCTGTGTGAAGGCCAAGGTCTGGCTTTCTGCTAACTTCTGTGAATGTCAGATTGTCAGAATGTCAGATTTTCCCTCTTATAGTCTTATTTCTGTCTTCTTCAAATGAGAAACAGGGTGCTAACTATTTTAAAAAGTGAAATTCAGGGGTCACATCCCTTTTGTCACAGAAAACACAGTTTTTTTCATTTTCAGATTTTTTTTGTAGTCCTGAAAGCTCTGACACCAGCTTGCATGTAGAATATTGCCTCTCCTCAGCACCAGTCCTGGCAGCTCTGGTGGCACTTTATCCCCTTCCAGGTGGAGCGTTGTTTTCTTTGATGATAGACTTATACTTGGTTCCTTTAAACAAATAATTAAAATTTAAAAATTAAAAAAATATTACAATGAGTTGTTTTAATGCTGGAAGAGATTTGGTTATGTGATGTCAGGTTTGAATTTCATTTTTCCCAAGATCTTCCGAGAGGAATAAGATGGAGGAGGGAGAAGCTTGGTTCCATGAAACCTGGCAAGATTACATCTGCACAGAAGCTAGCTGACCTGTCTGCCCCTAGAACTGCCCTCAGCCTTCTGTGTTGGAGTTTTAAAGGAAAATGTCCCTCCTGGGAGGATTCTCAGACAGGTTTTGTGAGACGGGCACTGCCACAGGTAACTCAGGGCTCACTGCGCAGCCTCTGCTGGTTGGCTTGCGCCAGCCAGCCTGTGGCACGTGCAGCCGGCAGCTGGGGATTAGCAGCAGCCCACTCCTCGCTTCCAGCTTCCTGAATGGTCCCGCAGCTGCAGGAGGGAATGAAGCAATCCCTGCCTTGGTCCTCAGCTGGTTTTGTTTTTATTTTTCCCTACCACAAGCATCTGGCTGTTTTGATGCTTTTTGTCCGTTAGAGGAGTCACAAGGCTCCTTTCCAACAAAGCATCTGAGAGGGAGCCCAGTTTGTGTCCTTCACATCCCTGATTTAGGCTCTTTTAGGCCCTGAGGATCTTTCAGCTGAATAAATGCCAAGTGGCCTTTTTTGTGCCAGCTGGTACATGAAAAGGCTTTCAAAGGGGGTTGAAAACAGACTGTGGTGTGACATTGCGCAATTGTTTAGTGTTAACATCTTGTTCTCAAAATACTACTTTTCATCTAACTTGCAACTGCCAGAACCATAGTGATACCTTGCTTTGCATAATGGAACTATCTGTGAATTCAGTCTCGCAGTGAGTGTGTCAGCTGTGCTGTCTAAAAAGACATCGAGGCCTGAGGATGGGTCTTGCAATCTTGCCTGCATCCAATTGACCCTCACTGGGTGGATCTAAGTACTTTTTGGAAATTAGCTTAATTTTAGAAGTAAAATCACAGTTCCATGCATAGATGTATGTAAAGATCATAAAATGCATAATGTATTTTGCACGTGTGATAAAGCACTGAATTATTAAGTTTAGAAAATAATTTTGTAATTCGGGACTGACAAATTCAAATTTAAAAGAGTAATTTGGATTTATTGAATGTTACAATATCACTAAAAGCAACCTATGAATATCATCAGTTCCACACTTTCGATTTCGAGCACGAGAGAATTGTTGAAAGGATGGGGGAAAAACTAAAACTATAGCTGAATCTTGCAAAATTAGTGGTTATGAGCCAAAGGTTCGTGTATGGCATGCCATGGATGCCTGGTTTTCAAAATAGCTGTTCAACGCCTATACCTACCGAATTCAATACAGCCTCCCCAGGCTTTGGTTGCATATGTTTTCTGTACCTTATGATGTTTTAGTTCTCCTCACGCATGCTTTTTCTTTGCGGCCATTGAAAGGGAAGCCTGAATATGTAATAGATGTAGTGACAGCTGGCAGCAGAGAGGCATATGGCAAACCATGAGAGCTGTTGTGGAAAAAGGTGTATTTTATCTGACGGAAATTATACATGGGAGTCATTGTGCAGAAAAAAATACTTACATCCCGACACCTACCCCCTTTTGCTTTGCTGTTCCTGATCACTTCTGTCTGGTGTTGAACAGTAACCTGGAGTTTTGTAAGCCAAACGTGTGTACGTAAAACCCAGCAACATCCAAACAGTGTCACAGGTAGATCGTGAGGTTCACCCACAGCTTCACAGTGTGGTTGTTATGTCTTCCAGCAACTTCTTTAGTAGATTGTCAGAAATTGACTTTCTGAGTGACTTTTTTCTCCTGTTATCTTTTTCAGTAAATACAGTCTGTGTTTCTTTTAAGATGTTTGTGAAAGCCATCTGAGTTTACTGCAAATCCTACTGATGCTATAATAATCAGGAAAAAAATGAGTAATATGCACTAATTATCCATACTTCACTACTGTCACTAACCAATAATTGTCACTTCCTAGTGCTTCATTCGTTATGGGCTTCCTGTAACAATTAAATAGAAAGGCTGCTAGTTATATAAAAGCTACTGATAACAGTTATTTCTAGCTACAAGCTAAACTGATTTTCATACGGGTCCTAGGAAGCCAGGGGATTTCAAAGCAGTGTAAAATACTTCTCCTTATTAGAAATAATCAGTGAATATTTACATTGGATTTGAAGAACTACTTGCCTGAAACAATCTTTACTACAGTTTTGGGAGGTGTGTAGTATAATATATAATTTTATTTGCAGAGCAAGGCAGCTGGAAAGAAGACAAAAGTTTACCATATTGCCAAGGAGATCATGAGCTCAGAGAAAGTGTAAGTCTCAATGATAAACTTAACAGCTTCCCAGTTTATTTTAATTGGGCAATTCAAATGTAACTATCTGCTTTTTCTTGCTTTTCTGATAGGTTTGTGGATGTGCTAAAGCTCTTACACATTGTAAGTATCAAAAAAATATTGTTTAATCTGTCAAAGTTCTGTGTTTAGGTTCTATTGCAGTGAATGTATTTTTTTTTGCAGTCCGCATATTCTAAATATACAAAATAATCTAATCAATCAGAAATGTAAAGTTCCATTTTTTATTTATAATGGATGAATATATTGGTGATTCCTTTTGTGTCTCCTTTATTAATGTATGCAGTCTGAGTTAACTGTATGCAGCTGAGTTGCTGCTTGAATACTGAAAATGACCATATATCCATTTATGTTAATCAACAACATATTTATAAACCAGATTTCATCATTGCAACTGAAATAGAATCTTTGGTTACAATAATTTTTAAAGTAGAGGGGAGAGGAAGGGAACAGTGTACTATTAGGAATAGTAAGTAAAAATACGCATTTTTTAGGTAACCTGGCTAATTAGTTCTTATGTTGCATCCATCATATGGCATTGTGTTTCTTTAGGCTGCAGCTCTTTGGCAGATGCTTGCTTTCTGATAACAGCTGTGACTGCAGTACATACAACGTCAAGTACACAGCAAGGGTTAAGTGTTTAATCCTTGCTTATACAGACCAATCATGTGTTAAACATGCTACATAGAAGATGATAAAATAATAAATTAATGAGCTTTAGCTTTCTTTACCTTCATTTGATAGGATTTCTGTCAACTTCTAGGGGATACCTTTTTGTACCATTTTGTCACTCTGTGAAATGCAAGCACAGTGCTTTTTCCTTGGGCACTAGAAGTAGCTCCATTGCAAAGAGAAGCTTTTGTCTGTGTCGGTCTCTTGAGAAGCATGTTCAGTGAAACTGGGAACAAAGACTCTTATGTACGGATGTATACAGTGCTGTAGTATGGAGATCTTCAAGGAAACCAGAAAATTCCCACAGCACTTGCTGATTCCTCTTTTGCCTTCCATTTTAGTAAATGATTGGTAATTGAGCCTGTTCAGGCCTGATTTTTAAATGCTTGGTCAGGCAGTAGTGGCCACGTATAAGTTATATTCAGTGTTGTTTGTAGCACAGAACTCAAGTCTAAATACTAATTAAAGGAAAAGAATTGTCCTAATGAGTATAGACAAGTTTTAAGCTATATGATTTTAATTATCACATTTTTCTAGCATCAGCTAATGTCGTAAATGTATTTTCACTTTTCACTGTGCCAGTTCTTGAAAATCCATCTTCAGGTAACATGTTTAGTGGATCAGGCTTCTTAGCAAGGTGGTTGATGCCCTGTGCCTGTCCATGTACAAGAGGAATCTGGATAATGCCCTCGGGAGCAAAGGCTGTTGGTGCAGAGGATGCAGGCAAACAGAAGAAGAATGTGGAAGAGGGATGACAGTAGGGAGTTTAGGAAGTTTTTGGTATAAGCTTAAGGTTGGCCACACATCGTAAACGTGCAGTCTTATAGGATGTGTTTTTTTCTGTGTGCTAATGGATAACTCGCATAAAGCCAATGTGTTTGTTTCAAGCTGGCAAATACAAACAGGTCTGAAATGCTTTTGTTGGCTAGCCATAACAATCAGCATGTATTCAACCTAGTCTAGCAGAGCGGATGCTAGGCTGCTCTCAGCTTTGCCATTGGTCTGCAGCGTGAACCTTGCTCAGCGTCTTTGCCAGAGCAGGCACTAGTTTTAGGCAGTGTGTGAGGTCATTTTTCATGGAACAAAACTGCCGTAGCTGAGAAGCATTATAGAAACAGATTGTTCTGTTCACAGTGTGGTAGGTCTTGAGGGGTTTTATTGGTTCACCACAGACATTAAATCTGTTTTCACAGAATCACAGAATGCATTGGGCAGGAAGGGACCCTAAGGGCCATCTAGTCCGACCCCTGTGCTGTGGGCAGGGACATCCTTCACTGTTTTGATCATATATTCTTTATGGATAATATATAAATATTGATAAAACAACCACTCTGATTTCAGGTCTACTGAACCACATTGGCTTACTAGCTTCAGTGTCAGGACTGCTAACTGCCAGTCAAGCAACTTCCGAGATCTGTGGATGTCAAACCTAGGCTTTCCCCGCACTGGGCTGCTTTACCCATAGTAAAGACTTGGCTGGTCAGAGGAGTCTCCATTACTCCCCCTGAACACTCTGACAGTGGTTTTCCAGAGTAAATAGTTGAAATTTAGT
Source organism: Alectura lathami (assembly GCA_013399715.1). Taxonomy (NCBI): domain Eukaryota; kingdom Metazoa; phylum Chordata; class Aves; order Galliformes; family Megapodiidae; genus Alectura; species Alectura lathami. Next base: position 185,715 of record VXAV01003492.1, read on the forward strand.
GACTAATTCCACTAGTGATGATTCTGTTTGGTCTGTATTACTCAAGCCAGTTCTGCAGGTAGTGGCTGTTACTACAGCCAGGGAACAGGGCTGTGGGTGTAAGAGAAAAGTTTTGAGTTGCTGCTGCTAAAGGAATTTGAAGTGGAGCCTAAAGCTATTGAGACAAAGGGAATGTGGCTGCAAACTAGTTACAAAGTGGATTTTTTTTAGAGTTTTTTTTTCTTTCATATCAATACAGTTAAGTTAGGTGGTGCAACTCATCCAGGATATCAGGGTGCCTGCCTTTTGGGACACTGCTGTGCTTTGTAAGTATGCCCGGCTTCTTCTGCTGAAGGCAGACTACAAAAGATTTCTAGAAAATGATAAATGCTTGGGGACATTTCTATAACATGAAGTAAGCTGGTCACAGTAGAGATAATGTACGCTAACTGGCTTTACACAATGATGCTCTCTCAAATGGGTTTGCTTGAGGGAGGAATCAAACATGAGATGCAATCTTGAATTCTCTGTATTTTTCTCTGTATTTCCCTAACTGTCATAAATCAGTTTTAGTGGACAAGACTCCAGTAAAATGCTCAGAAATTCCTGAAAACAAAGGGAATTAAACCAGCACACCTGTATGCATCTTTGTGAGATGGCCCATGTATAGTTTCTAGAGGGCTGTGAAGTGAGAAGTGCTATTTCTTCCCTAAGGGCACTCGGAGAAAAGAAAAAAAAAAAAAAAAAAGAGAAAAGGTTTTTGTGATGAGAGTTCTCTGNAAAAAAGCTGTGAGCTGGATGTAAGACGTGAGGCATGTTTCTGGGAGGATGTAAGGCAGGCCCTTTGGTCCTTTGTCACAGGATTATTTGGGAATCACAGAATCATAGAATCACTGAGGTTGGAAAAGAGCTGGAAGATTTGCTTTGCACAGGTGAGAGGGCCTCCTCAGCGGCCCCCTCTCAGTTTAAGGGTAAGCTGTCTGGCTTAGTTGCTGTCATTTCTTTTTGTTCCTAGTTTTAAAGGTGCTTTTGGGGATGGGTCCTTCCACTGCAAGGCTCAGCGTGGGCCTTTGTGCTGTGTAAAGGAAAGCTTAGGCCTGCAGGCTTTTGCCCTTAGGTCTGCGCTTCCAACTTAGCTCCGGGTTCTGTCCTTATTAGGACTGAGAGCCAGTACAATGTTGTCAGGAGGCACCTGCAACTCTTCTGCAGCCACAAGATCACCCTCTTATTGCAGAAGGCAGAGCAAGGTCAGATATCTTTCTATTTTCTGTTCTGTGTCCTTCCAGAGGCACTTACAAGAGTGGGAAGTTCTGGTTTAATGTTTGCATTTTCTGAAGACATTTGCAAAACTATATTAAACAAAATCTCTCAGCTTCCCAGGTCCTATTTTGCCAAACTTCAATATTTGACCAGTCTGAGATGGATGTTGATAAATTTTTAGCCTGTGAAGTGGTTTGGAATTTCTGACTGAGGCATTTGACGATGAGTTGCAGCTGCCATTATCTTCTTGAAAAGACTAATGAAATAAGTGGTTTGACAGGAAGCATTGGTCTGTTGCCCACTTTTGCTTGAAGAAGCATTTCTAGAATATGTCGTAGTCAAGTGATTATTTGTAAAACTAACTATATTACATTATTAAAGACTTGTAAATGATTTTATTGACTTACAAAAGGTGAGGAATTCCTTGTCAGTTTTCCAGAAGCACTTTCATGGGTTTGAAAAATGTCATGATTGATACTTATTCATGATCTTTATTAACTATAAAGTTGTGGTTAAGACTGCCAATTTGTATTTTTCTTTAAATATGTATTTGTGAAATCTTCTGTAAGGGTGTTCCTGGCAGCCTTGTTTGTCACAGTGTGGCCAACTGGCTGTTCCCTGGAATGTGAACAGGGAACTTTTCTCCTTCCCCCCATAGGATGTGTGTGTATGTTCCTTGAAAAACATCCAAGTGCAAGCATATTTTTCTCCTCAAATTAAACTGATATTTGAGCTGTCTGCAGGTGTATTTAGCTGGGAGCTGTACTTGAAGAGATTATGGCTTATTTTTTGCTTTGCTGATGGTATGTTCTAGGAGAACAGATCCAAGATGAATATTGGTTGAAACCTTAGGAGTAAAATATGTGACCAAATTTAGATCGTGTCGTTCTTTCTGTTCCAGTCAAATGCGTAAGAAAGTTTAATTTCACCCATTTCCATTTGTCCTCATTCAGCTCGTAGATACCTGAAGGTGCAGTTAATCAGCTGCCGAGTGGGGATTTGGTCTGATTTGTTCTTTTCAGTGCGCAGCTAAGCTTCTTCCTTTGCTCCTTGGGCTGAGATGGGCAGGTTGCTTGGCTTTGCACTGGGAATCCTCCTGTGGAAAGAGGGGAATTGTGACTCAGGGCCTTTGCAGAGGGGAAGTGTGTGGGCAGAGAGTAGATGATTCATAACGGGGTCAGAATTGTTTCAGATATCATGGCCATTTGCGTATTTAAGAAACTGTATTAAAGGAGGGGCTGGGGGAGGGGAAAGCAGAAACAGCATGATGGTATCCTCCCTAAGTATTGCTTAAACTGAGCAGCTCTAGCCCGAATGTGTACTGAAAGAATAAACAAAATTCCCAGAGGTTTTTAGCTTGGGAATGCTTTATCAGGCATTAATTCAGCAACAATTAATTCAGAAGCCTTTAAAGCTGCCTGAACTAGATTTTCATATGGACAAGTACCCATTGAGATGCTGTCTTGGTCTAGGATAAACCAAGACTCTTTCTGGTTTGGGAAGAGTGTGCTGTCCAGGGATGGTGATGAGTGCCATCCTCTTCAAATCTCAGCAGGAAGGCAGTTGTCTTTGCCTGAGTAGTAAAATGCAGTATCAGGTTACTGTTGAGCCTGAACATAATGTAAAGACTCTAACCCAGTACTTAAGGAAGCAGTTTTCAGAAAGTATACAACAGCCTCTCCTCTTCTGAAAGGAAGAATGATACTGGTAAGTGTATGAATCATCCCAGTTTCAGATTCATAATCTCTTGTTTTGTGTCATGCAGCATATAAAACAATTTGTCTAGAGTTGGTGATGGTGGTTTTCAGTGAAATAAGCACATTGATTCCAAGGCATGGCAAGTTTGTTTATTTTTTGTGAGTATTTGAAATGCTCATTTTTAATTATAAAATCTCTCTTTAAAATTCACTGTGATGAATTACTACATTGCTTCAAACTCAGTAATTTCTATAGGACAGCTTGGATGACTGAACAGAGTGAAGACAGCAGTGCTTTTCAGCAGCATTATGTCAGTACTACATGCTAAATATCTTTGTAATATGAATCACTTTTTGCAGGTATTTATTGATACCAGAGCAATGTATATATTATTTGCAACAGTGATTCTGGTTTTATTTAGCGGTGAGCAGTTTTAGTTTTAGAAGGAGTTGGGTGCTGGTGCATTAAATTGGTGTTCCTGTAATTTCTGATTTCTAAGTTCCATGTATTTAAAAAAAATAAAAAAAATAAAAAAAAAAAACTTACCTGAATAGCTCCCACTCTTTGGAGCAAAATTTCAGATTTTACATTTTAAGCTGACGTATTTTACATTTGGTTAATTAAAATAGGTCCTTTTAGATAAGAACCTGCATTCTTAGAAGGCCAGTACCTTCAAGTGGCAGCACTGGTAGCTGGAACCTTGCTTCATTTGTTTGGCTTTCCCACCCCCTCTCCTCAGGCACGTGCTTTTTGCCTTCACCTACTAGGTTTATCTCAAGATGAACTTGGCATGACAGTTACTTCACACCCACTGCCAGGTTATAAATAAATCTTAATATGATTACAGTGACGAATGCATTGCACTGCCTCTGAAGTGAAGACTTGATAATTCCAAAAAAGAAGGGCAGAAAAAAGCGCTGAAGCTTATCGCCTTTGTTGTTCAGCAGTCTGTTTCGCATCATTTGAAAGCTTCACGTTATCTTTCTTCCCTCTGTTTCCTCTCTGCAGGGCTTCCTCCCTTCACTTGTTCATGGAGGGGGATGCAGGGGTGATGAAACGTTTTGGTTGGCTGTGTTTGTGGTCCAGTTGTTTACGGCGCGATCCAAAGCCTCATGAGGCTGATGGACTTTGGATCAAGCCAACAGAGAAACCAAAACACCCTGCATTTGGATAACATCCTGCAGGCTCTTTGAATGCTGTATCTAGAAGCTAAATAAGTGCTCTTAACTACAAGTGACATTCCTGTCTTATCTGCTGGTGCTTAGACCTGGCTCTCTGTTCTCCTTTTATTGTGTGGCCAGGGGAAAGCCAGCCTTGCTGGTTATGTTGCAGACAAAACCTCTTTTCTTTTCAGCATGCAAGTAGCCTTGTAACGCTCGGAGAAAATTCTTGTTTCATCTTATGGCATAGCATATACAGTATATTGTGTGTGCATGGGATTTGGGGGGGGAATATTATCATAATATGATGATGCATTTTGCATGAAGCTCTTCAGAAAGTCTCATTTGAGCTTTTGCCATTGTAATTCCATGTATCATTTCAGTGTTAAGTAATGCCCTAGGGTCAGGAAAACCCATAAGATGCAGCTGGTAGTTAACCTATGTGTCACTAGTCTGCACAGAGGATGTAAACCAGAACATTTCCATATGAATAACGCCATCTGTTTTTTAACTCCCTTGCATTTAGTTCTCAGCCTTCCCCATCACAGCCATGTCCCTGTACCTCCTTTCAGTTTCTTGTCATAACTCTGCCCCTGAGCAGCCTTCACGACCCAAGGTCAAAGAGCAAGAAGCTGTCTGGAACTCGCTGATGTAATGAGGAGAGGCCAAGAGAAAGCTGAAACTGGAGTCTGACAAACCCTAAATAGTGCCAGATGCTGGGCTGATGAGATAGCCAGTGAGACCTGTAGTAGTAGACTGGTGTTGTGTGTGAGAGCCTGATTTTTGTCTTGTTTAAATTTTAACCAAAGGGCCCTACAAAATTTCAAAGGCAAGTGTGGACCTCATGCATATTTAAAATATGCCTCATCATTACACATAGGAACATGCTGTTTGGTCACCTTTTTCTGGCCACCTACAGATTGTGCATGCATTATCAGGTTTCAGCACACTGCAAGCTACAGAGAGCTATTACAAATTGCCTGTTTTATGCTGTTGCCCAGATTCAAGTGAGGGATGACAATACAGCTAATTTGGATTTTCTTTATTCTGATTTTAGACAGTGTTATGTACTTGATTGTTTTTTCAGGTGAAATGCCAATTTGCTATCCTTTTTTGAAAAGTTTGTTTGCATGTGAAGAGGGAAAATACCTTGCCTAATGGATCCTGCGTTTCATTATGGGTACAGTCCTGGCCATAGTGACTTCTGTGGGTTCAAGATTTTAATTCTAAGTAGTTTAGTGAGGACTAATAAGCTGAGCTCTGTTCTGCAGAGAGCTGGTTATAGGATAAAAATGCTCTAGGATCCTTCAGCGATCAGTGTGGTTTTCCTCCTCCCTGGAAATGTTTTGAAGGTACCAATGTTGTTTTGATAATCGATAACATTTGAAATCGCATGGTTTCAGTGTGTTATAACAATAGCTTTTTGTCAAATGTTCATTTTCCCATTAGAGCTGCTACATACACTAACTCTTTGTGATGCCACATTTTTACTCCAAGCGGCACACCTTCTTTGAAGGCATTCGTAAATGACTTATGAAAAGTAGTATGGTTTTAAAATATGATGTGATGATTGCATTAGCTGAGATAACATTTTTGCTTTTTGACCCGAATCTTAGCAAGCAGATACTCAAGGCTACCAATACCTTATAAGCTTTTTACCCTGTAGTTTCCTCCCTCGTGTGTAGCATCAGCACATTTCTTAAGGGTGTGTTAAAAAATAACAAACGACTTCCACAGCGTGTGCCCAGGAGCAAGCGAGTAAAGCTCCAGCATCAAACCAAAGGGATTAAGGCTGTCCCAGGGGAGAGAGTTGAAGCTGCAGGGAAACATAACCCAGATGGCACCCTCCTCGTGCTGTAATAGGGAGCAGGGCCTGGAATGTCTGCAGAGAAAACGTGTCTGCGCTGGTGCTTTGAAGGCTGCTGGCTCATGGCTAGGTTTCTCTTTGTGCCCCCGCAGGATTTCCGGGACGCAGTGGCGCACGCCTCTAGGCAGCTTGGGAAGCCGGTGATTGAGGACAGAATCCTGAATCAGATCCTGTACTACCTACCTCAGCTGTACGAGCTCAACCGGGACCTCCTGAGGGAGCTGGAGGAGCGATTGTCTCACTGGTGACTGTCATGAACAAACACCACTCCTTTGATGTTAAAATCTATCTGTTGGGATTAGTGACTCCATTAAGGGACCATAGTCCAACACTTGTTTGTTTTTCACATGCCTTCTTAAATTGACTTTGAAGGTACAGCAGTACCGTTCCCTTTAGCTGTTTTATTTGGCATTTAGGGGCATCCAGAAGGCATGTCAGCATGTGCTTTTAGCAACCAAAATTTTTGTTTAAAACATAGGTTTTAATTGAAAGTTTTTGTTCCTACATGTGCATGTTCCTGCATGATAAATGGACTGACTTCATGAGAGGAACAGGAGGCTGTTCTGACGATCGATTTGCATTTTAAAGGCAGTTGAGATCTAGTAGCCAGACAGCGCTGATTGACAGCTGCAGTTCCACTGAAGTCCATTCTTAATTACACTGGTGGGTGGACCAAAAGCAGCTGGAAAAAGCGTACTGGCAAAGGCACTGAAATGGGTAAAGATGTAACCCCATGCTTCCTACTGAGGGATGGAGGCTGCATCTTGGAGTTTGAAGGTCCATTTCCTCGGAAGTCCAGCTTATACTAAGGTGCTCAAATGGTTCCAGACCATTTAAAGCACGCTGTGAATCAAGTAGTTGTAGTCTAATCCCAAATTAGTGTGTGGTAAGATTTTTCAGAGCAGTTTATGAGCTGAACATCTATCAGCTGGACTGTAAGCTTTTCGTTCAGCAATAAACTGGCACATCTTACTGCAAAGAAGATCAACATTTTGCTGTAAGGTTAGGCTATATATATCTTTTTGTGCACTAATTGCTCTGTTCTTGTTTCTAGGCTTGAACATCAAAGAATTGCTGATATATTTGTAAAAAAGGGTCCCTACTTAAAGATGTACTCAACTTACATCAAAGAATTTGATAAAAATGTTGCACTGTTAGATGAACAGTGTAAGAAGAATGCAGGTTTTGGTTCCGTAGTGAAAGACTTTGAGGTACTCTACTCTTTTTTAAGATATATCTGATTTTGAGGCTTTTCAGCACTTGTAAGTTTTCCATAAGGCTTTAGAAACCATCCTCTAATTTGATTGCTTTTTAAAAAAATTTTTTTTTAACTGAGTCTTGGCTTGAAGTTCAGTAGGGTGAAAGTGTAAAGAAATTCACATATTCTAAAGTAACCAGTGATGTTGGCTACCGCTGTGAGATAGGATAAAGAACCTTGACTTTCAGAAAATGCAGCACTTGCTGCAAATTATATCAAAGGTACTAACAAAACCACTAGTTGCTATGGGACCCATTCCTATGGAATGACTAACTCTTACTTTAAGCAGGTTGATTTCTCCACCACATTATAGGGCAATAGCTTAGTCATGGGAATTGTATTTCATTTCATCTGGAAACACAGAAAAGTGATTCTTATGGTCTGCATGTTTCTAGAAGCTTTTAAACCCAGCACATACAACAAGCAATTGAAAGTTGATTCATGTCTATAAAAGCATTGCCAGGTTTTTACATAGTTCCCTTAAATCAGAGAGAAGATGGGAGCTTCCTCAGAACATGATCCCCACAACCTGTGAATTTACCTCCTATAATGTGAGCTTGCCCTTGGGTAACCCCTGCCCTGTTAGCTTACAAATCATCAAAAAGGCTAGTCAGAGTAGGCAAAGGAGGAGCATGAGGTGAATCAGCAAGTAAGGAAGAAGAGGTCTTTTTAAGGACTCAATGTTTTTGATACACATTATTTTGAATGCAAACTCAAGATGGTTAAAGTTTTTTAACCATGGGTCTTTTAATTCTGTGTTGTCTTTAGAGGTTTGGATTAATTTAAACTCCTTGAGTGAACACTGCTCTCTTCTCTGCCTTTCTGCCTAATGGACGCTTGCAGTGGTTACAAATGAGCACCCTTGCCACTGCTGTTTCCTTTATTTCTGGGAAGATTCACTCTTTTCCCTTATAAACAAAGCATGAATGCTCTCTGATGGCTTTTAACTCATGAGTAGTTTTGCATACGTCTTCCACACCAGGAAATACTTGCTGTGTGGTCCAATGTAAGGTTACAGTAGTGACACCTTTAAGATAAAGCTTATCTGATATTGTCAGTAACTCTTTGTAGTTAAGTTTCCTTTTGCTGGAAGCCTTGATCGCTACAGAATTGTTGCTTATTCCGGGTATTTCTTTCAGATGAGCCCCCGCTGTGCTAATCTGGCCCTCAAGCACTATCTGCTCAAGCCAGTTCAGAGGATTCCCCAGTACAGACTCCTGTTGACAGGTACGGTCGACCTCTTATACAAGCTTAAGAAGCCAGTCTCCATGTGTCCCAGGAAACATGTTTTCAGGCAGTTGTATCCATCTGGAAAGCGTGTTTATCTGACTTCAGATATGTGAAGCTTTTTGAAAAATATGGCATGGGTTTAGAGATGTTCTTAATACTGCTTGCAACAAGATACACAAGTGAGATGTTGATATTCCCAACACTGTGGTGTGTTCTCTGATGGTACGTTCAGCTGTACTTGAAAACGTGAAACTGCTGGTGTTTTTATGTTTGTTTCTGTGGTAATAGAAGACAGTAATTTCCTTAGAGGGTTGGAAAGCTCCTCTTTTGAATTTTATTTTTTTAAGGAAAAAGGTATGGAAAATTGAAAAAAAAAAAAATGTAGTAGTATGAAAAAAAAAGGAGAAGGAGCTGAAAGATACGTCTGCACACCTGTGAACTGCAAGTAGCTTCTGCATTTCTCTCCAGTCCTGTGTTTTGTCTTTGAACGCCATTCTCTTTCAGAAGCAAAAAGTGTGGTGTTGGTATATGTTACCTTTAAGTGCTCAACACCTGTTAGACAGGCACTGCAGGCTGAAAAAGTGGCTTGGGACTGGGAAATCTGGGCTCTGTACCCTGCTTTGGCACTGGCATGCTTGGGTGACCTTGACCAAGTCATCTCCATGATGCAGTACTTTCTTTTCTGTAAAAGGAGGGCAATGACAGAGACCTCCTTTGAGAAGAATTCTGAGATGTGTTTGCTGTCTGAGGGGGATGGCTCCTGTAAGGATTTGGAAATAGGCATTTGGAAAAAGGCATTGTTTTTGAAAGCCATTGCTTCTTGATGAGCTATTTAAAAATAACCTCTGTTTATGTAGTAACTGCAAAATAGAATGCTCTGTGACCCTTTGTTTGGCTCTGTAACAGCTTGTTGGCATTTCCCCAGCAAGTACTTAGACTAGTGATGCTGTGGGAGATACAGACTTAAGTGTTATACAGAAATTTCTAAGTTATTAACCTGGACTGTTTTCTTTTCAATTGTCCCATGAAAGTCACAGGTAGGGAAAAAAGGGGCAAAAGCCCTTATCGAATGGACTGCTTTGTGGGGGGAAATATTAGTGTCTTTTAAAGGATAACATAAAACCATGGAAAGGCCTTTGGGGAGCTGCTTTGTTTTAAACAGACAGTGATTCAGGGCACTGTGTAGGCTTGTTATATATTCCTAAATCAGTGCAGATGCTTCAGATAAGTTCAAAGGTTTTAAATAAAAGGGTGGAACGGAGGAGTAAATGATGGAGTAAATGCCTGTATCAACATACACAGCAAAGCGAGAGATGTCAGAGGTGAATGGCACTGAAGCAAAACTACGAAGTAGAGGGGGAGTTCTTTGTAACTGTCAGCTGTCATTGTGGCAGAGAGCAGCTGCTTTAGACCACACCTGAAAATCTCATCCTGTGCTGACCGGGGTTGTGTGGAAGTCTACAGTTCTGCAGACCTGGCTATGGCTGCCCAGCTCTAAAAAAATCTGTGAATACACATGCTATTGTCATGAATTGGATTGCAGTGCTGGATACTGCTTTAGAAAAATAAATTTTTCTTGACCTATGAGAAGAATGAACAAGATCAGTCTAAGAAATGGGGCCAGGAGCTGTTATTTTGGGTCTGTTTTGGTTTTGCTCTGTTCATGCCGTGCCCTTTCACATAGTCTTTGGTGTTCCTTGAGATTCTTACTCTCCAGTATCTCAGTGGATGACCTGTCCACTTTGTTACCTTCTAGCAGCAGTCTGTTACATTGAGTAGTCTCTGTGCAAACCTTCACTGCAAAGCCTTTGGAGGGTGTACAAGCTGTTCGGATCTGTGGTTGGAGGGGGTGAGACAGCAAGCAAACAAGCAAAACAAGAATGGGCAAGAGCTGCAATGATGCAGCAGCAGCTCCGGCCAAAGACAATGGGCATCTGTGGGCAGCCAAGGAGGGGGCAGTGGGTAAGAGCAAAGAAGCAAAAATAATCCAGGAAATGAAGCTGCAAAGCCCGAGTCAGCAGGGATTTCTTCCCATTCAGATGCTCTGTGTCGGTGGGGCAGCTTTGTACTAGTAACCTGCTGCTACACAGTCACATCACAAGATTGTTGCTGTGCTTTGAAGTGTAATGCTTTTGTGCTAACAAAAGCAGGAGCAGGTGGACTTATAAATCAATCAGGGAGAGGCACAGATTAGCTGTATTTCTGTTTAGTTACACAGCTTCTCCATGCCACCAAGCAAAGTCCCACTTTTCCACATAGTAACCCTGAGCTCTATACAGCAAATATTAGATGGATTGTTGGGGAGGTTAGTTAGAGACCTCTTTTTTAGCAGAAAGAGATAAAGGAAAGGTGATTCCTCCTGAAAATTTCTGATTTGAGTAGAAGACTTGAGACTTGTACAATATCAGCAAGCTTGTCGTTGTCATATGATAAGCTTTTCCTCTTTTTCACAACGCAAGGTTTGTGGAGGGAGATAGTGTCTTTTATTATCCTCAACCTAGTGAGGGGAGGCTGGGGGGGAGGGGTTGAAAAATAAGCTTTTGAGCACACTGCTCTTTTGCAGCACAGAAATAGAATTGTCAGACTTGAAGCCAATTACATGTTGAGAATGATTGCTTTGAGTTTAACTTAATTAAATTAGACAATTTGAGACAAGAAGTAGCAGATGAAGCAGAAGATAATTTTTATCAAGAGTAGAAGTGATAGCTACTGGCCGCCAGTGAGAAGAAAAGGAGAATTACTGGCTGCTGTCAGGTAGAAGAAAGGCATAAGAACATTTTGTCATGAATCAGTACTTGTGTGCTTGTCTGTTGATTTTTGTTGTGTTTTGGGGTGTCTAGCAAGGCCATGAATTTTAATTTCTAAGTCTACCTTTCTCAAGGTATGTTTAAGGTCTGTCTTGAGAATATAAGGAGTAAGAGGTCAGACAAAAATCGGTCTGTTTTCTATCAAAAAGCCTTTCTTTGGGAATGTGGTTCTTTTGTTCCTGTTGATGTGATTTGTGTGGATTAGTACTGGTACACAGCAGCATGCGTCTTGTTTGCATGAAGTCAGTTGTGGTATGGCATGAAATGCATTATTTGTGTAACCAGGGTTTTTGAGTGAGTTTTCTGTTATTGTGGAGAGGAGTTGATAAGTTTTGCATTTGTTTCTCTCGGATGGCCTGTTCGGTGTGTTGTGATCAATGGGAAGCTTCTCTGACTGCTGTGCAGCTGGGAGATTGCTATCAGCTGTTAAACAGAGACTGTGCCTTGCTTAGGTGTTAGACCTTTGTGCCATTTACAATGCTACAATTCTCTTTGACTGCTCTCTCATTTTTAAAAATCTTTCCACAGCCCCAATTTCAATTTTAGCATTGTATCAGTTGTACTGATTCTTATCTACGGATCATCCCTTAGTTCTGCATTATACTAAAGCAGATCCATTCTTGCTGTCAGATTTGTCCCAGGCATAGTGACTATCTCCTTTCTGTTTAAACCAAGAGAAGGAAAACTCATTGCTACGGGTATGGCAGTATCAATAGTTTTAATACTATTAGTATGGTCCGTCCTTTATTCTGCAGCTGTGGAAAGCTATTGGCAATATGTTGGCAATATGTATGTATTTCATTTTTTTTTTTCTCCAAGAGACCAGTGTCTCATGTAGAATAACTTTGATCTTTGAGTAAAAGTCTGAACAACTAAAGTGCATTTCAGAAGGGAAAAAAATTTGGCAAAGACTGCAGATACCATTCCACCTTAATATTTGACTTCTGTATTTATTTTATCTAGGAATGTTTTTGCTAAACCATTACTGTGATGCCATTCATGTCTGTGAAATCTTCTTGTCCATATAGTTTAAGCCAGTACCTCCAGAAACTTGTTGCAAGCACAGAATTTCCAGTGTGCATGTGCGGAAGAGACTAAAATAATCTGTCACATTACTTCTCTGAAGCTGAGTTTTAGCTATGAACTGAGGTTCACTTACCAGATACACATAAAGAGATCAAAATTATCTATTTACCACTTTCAGAATTTTACAGCTGCAATTGTTTTAATCTGTTTCTGTCTTGTAGTGCAAGAGCTGCCTTAATTTTTAAACACAGAATTTTCAATGAGTACAGTTGCATTAAAATCTCTACTACCCACTACCTTCCCTCTACTACCCACTGCTGACGTGGTTTAAAGTGCTAGTACATGCCCATCAAAGCAAACCCCCAAAACCGAGTGAGGTAAAGCGTCGTTCTTTTGGTGAATGTGTCATAAGGCGTGAATATTGCAAGAAACAATTAGTGCCCTTCGTGGGTTTCTGGTTCTAAGTTTCCAGTGCAGTTACTTTGGATATTAAATTGGATGTTTCCACGTACTAGAGAGTGCCAGTGGTACATCTGCAGATTAATAAATTATACCACCCATCCTCTTGTTCCCAATCTGCAGAGAAGTGCCTGTGCTGGCAGCTTTAAGAAGCTGCAGTTCCTGTGTCAGCTGCAGGGACTCACTTTGATTCTGGGAGGTGTCCGCTGGAGTCCTTTGCTCTAGCCCTGATGGAGACCCAGCTGCAGGTGTAAAGCTTTAACCTGTTTGCTTCATGGAGGAGTCCCACAGATGCTCAGCCTGGGCACCTAGGCAGGCAGGCAGGCAGGGCAGGGCGGCTGTTGTCACGTGTGTGAAGTGGGCTCCTCCTGGATAAACTAAGTTTAAAAGCATGTGGATTTGTGAACTCCTCTCAGCTCCTTTTAAAATACCTCCTGGTGATTTTTCCCTTAAACCAGTTTCTTGCAGACATAAGCCAAGGTGAGACAAGGCGAACTCATTTTTCAGTGGAATAGGCGTGCACCTAAATATTGCACTCGAGGGGCTGGTAGCTACTACAGCAAAAGATGTGGAGACGCATGAAAGATGCGGTGTTCACAGAGTGTAGCTGGGAAGGTTCGGTGCCTTATCAGGCTCACGCTAAAATCAGGCTGGCCATTCCCTGATCATGGTCAGCCAGAGCTTGAAGCGGAGCAGCAAGCTGTGGGTGTTCCTGTGGCCCAGCCAGACCTCCCAGCACTCCCACCCCCAGCAGCTCCCCTGCAGCAACCCCCAGCAAGGCCCTGCTCCTTCACCCCAGCCTGCTCTTCATGCCTTTTTGGATCCTCCCTGAGGTCTTTGCCAAAAAATAAAAGTTCAGTGCCAAATATTTTGCTTCCTGTAGTTCTGTTTTTCTCAAAGCTTTCATTAACTGACAGGATTTCTCTCTTCATAGTGTTTCCACTGCAGAAACAGATTTCATAATTCTTTTTTTTGCATAAGGAATCCATTACAATATGCTGAGCACTCTCTGAGGGGCATGCATGAAGCAAGACGCCTTACGAAGGCAGGAACAATTGGCTCCCAATCCTCCTTGAGTGAAAGGACGAATCTGGGTAGGGCAAGCATATGGGAGTTGAATTATTTCACTCCTGCATGTAACTTGTACAACTGCTATGCTAAAATCAAATGCTTCCTAGATCACATGTGATCAGTTTTCTCTAGATCTGCCACAACCTGAATACCTCATTGAAGTAATTATAAATCAGTATTTGTTGGTTTTATCAATCCAACATCTGCATTACTTTGGAAGCTTCTTTGAAAGCTGTGTTTCTTTCAAATTTATGTAGTTCAGAGCTGTACTGAGGATATAGAGTCAGCTTTGACAGGATATCATACTTTTTGGGGAATGCCACAGCACAAGGCCAGGGAATGGGATCTCAAGGGGGATGTTTTCTCGTATAGTCAGACATTTGGAGTTAAATTTATCTGAGTAAAGTAGATGGAAAAACTACCAAGAGTGTATTGAGGGTGCCATCTCGTGGCTGAGGAACTAAATTTATGACTGAGAACGAACAATTCCCATTTGAACATTTGGGGTGGGTTATAATACTTTTTTTTTTTTTTAACTGAAAAGTGTTGGTCATAATCAGATTTGCAGTATTGTATTACTTTTTCTATCAGCTCCTGTAGACAAGTTAAGGCTCAGATGAATATCTACAATCTCAGACTTCCTTGTGTTAGGTTATATGTAAATGATGGCAAGTATGTACTCGTCTTTCACCTGCTTGTTTTGTTCTAGAATAGTATTTCCAATGTATCATTTACCTTTGGAGATGGTCACTGCTTCTCTAGCCTTCTCTTCCCTGAGCAAGATATCATTATAGACTTTCCTTGTGGAAACTAGTTTTCTTATGTTATTACCTGGACAAATTTCAAAGGTTAAGTAGTAGACCTTTGTGGCATAGGTGTGCCTGAAAAGCAGATTGTTAGGAAAATGTTGGTTTTTACTGCTTTCTGATGCTGTTCATTTCTTTAACAAAAAATATCTATATTATTTTTTCTTTATACAGATTATTTAAAGAATCTTTTAGAAGAATCTGCAGACTATAGGGATACTCAAGGTAAATGTCTCTTTAGAATAAAGGAATAACAGGTTATGTAAATCTGACGAAGTTTCTACATTTTAAATGCATGCAAAATGCCAAGCCAGTAAGTAGAAATGCCTTTTGTTTAGTTCTGCACTTCTCAACAGAAACACTGCACAATTGCAAAGTTGTGTTTCAGAAATGTTAGGGGCTTACGGTGGTATCAGCTCACCCTTGAGTTCAAACCAGAAAATGACAGTGAACTTCCCCAAGCATCTTGAGCAGGAATTTTGGGCAGTGCTACTGAAAGAAACAGTCCTTGTATCCCTGGAGCTTTCACGATAGGCAGCCTGCTCCCCCAGCTGCTCTCTCCAGCCCTGTGAGCCTTCCCGTCTGCCACCTCTGCCTTTGCGCTGGGTGAACAAGATCAAGGAGTTGCACTGGCTTAGTTTAGCTTGAGGAGGTCTCCAGTTTACCTGGTCACAATTTGCACAAACACTTTTCTTGTGGGGAAAGGTGATAGGAGCAAATGTGAAGGAACAGTTGGTGGTGGAGGACAGGCCTACTTGTTTCATGCTGATTCAGCGTTAAGCTGGTTTAACTTGATTGCAGCAATGCAGCATACGGTCATACTGATTCCCTTCTTCCTTGTGTGCTAGAAATTATCTCAGTCAGTGTTTCCATTTCATTTGCATGAGCCTCTGTCATTTATTTGGTTCTCCTTGGTGACATTTGTGCAAGCTCGCTGTCTTCAGGAGGGCTGCACACATGTAGCTGGTTGGAGCGCACTCGATGAGTGCCTTCGGCGCACTGAGCCAAGTTCAGTCTCTTACAGTATGCCTCCTCTATATATAATAGAAAAGTTATGAACATTCATCTTTCTTAGGATGTTGGGACATATTTCTTTATTTGAGTGCACTGATGTTTTGAATGCTGGCTTTTTCAGAGACAAAAGTTTGTCTTACACTTCTTGCAGCTGTGAACAAGCTAATGCTTGCACTGCGTGGTGAACAATTGACCTTCTGATAAGTCAGCAACTTAAAAGAAATATGTTTTACGTTACATTTGCTTGTGATTTCTCCAGCCTCTGTGATTTTTGTAGTGGCACTTTCCACAGTTATTTTTTGTCTCCCTGCATATATTTAAGATAAAAGCAGAAACTTAGTTGTAGCAATGACCATGCTGATTTTATGTATTAGACATGTTTGATAGTCAATCTTTGAGACTGAGTAAGAAAAGAAAATCTAATCTCTACTCACCAAAGTAATAATTAAGTTCCTTTTGACTTTGCTTTTCCTTTTGACTTTGCTTTGTTGTTTAATTCCATAGAAGGGAAAACAAAAAACCAAAAACCATAAGGTTTGGTTATGATTAGCATACTTGGAAAAAACAACACAGTTCTTCCTGGTGACCTTTGGTTGAATACATTACTTCAGCTAAGTGGTATAAGTAGTGGAATGTTCTTCCCTTCCAAAAAGCAGTTTGTGTATAGACTTTTTGACCCTATAGATTATTTTGTTTTGTTGTTTGGATTTGTTTAGAGTCTTGGCTCTATAAGTAGCCCTGAGATCTTGGAAGTTTCCCTTCAATAGCCAGCAAATTTCCTGTAACACTCTTCAGTCTTTTTTAAGTCAATGAGTGTGATTTAAAGTTTTTAGGAAATACAGTAGCTGACAGATGAAGGAAAAGTATAACCAAAAAATCAGGTACTTATTCCTGTCTTCATGAACTTAGTTAAGTTTCCCTTAACTTCATTTGCTTTCAAGCTGATGGGAGCTGGAGAGTGTTTTGGCTGGAGCAGCTCCAGCATTTCCTAACAGGAGACCACCAGCTATTTTTCAGCAGGCTCAGCTGATGTCATGACATCTACATCTAAACTTGATCAAATGCTTGCCATGTGCTGCGTGTTTTAGCAGTCTGACTTCTGTACTAGCATTGCCTTATTTCCTGAAAATCTGGAACAAAAGATCTCCTTAGACTGACTTTGGAGATTTTTGTTTACACCTTGGTTTAGTTTCTTACGTGGCTTCATGACCTTCTGAAGCCTTCTGTTCGTAAGTCTGTGTCTTTTAACATGCTTTATTTCTGAATGTGAACTCAACAATAAGGGAAGTATATAGGAATTATCTACAGTCTACAATGCTAATACTGTAATGATATCTTCAAAAAAAAAAAAAAAAAAGCAAAGCTTTGGTTTTAACTGGCTTGATAGGCTTCTCTGAGTACTTCCTTTTCCTTTATTTGGAGTGTTTGACTGCACTTCAGTTATGCTGTGGAGATGACATTTGTTCAGAGCAGTTGTGCTAGCTTTCAATTAAATGTTTTTTTTTTTTTTTCCCACTGCATAAATAAGTTACAGATTTTTGGATAAAATCCTTAGATGAGTTGTGCGTAATATACGGAGTTGCTGTTCAGTAACTTATGTAATCTTTTATATAACCCTTTTTTGCAGTTACACCTAAGCATGTGTTTCAACTGAGTTGCTAGTTGTTAAATATCAGTACTTGATAAAATCCCTCATCTCTCGTAACTCTTCTATTTCAGAGATTTTTTTTTTCTTCTGGTATGAGAAGTTTGAAATTTCAAAATTTGACCTTTATACTGTTACCTTGAAGTGCAACAAAACTAAAGGCAGAGGAAAGAAATCACAAGAATTTGGATAATTTTTCCATGTAGCCTCCCATAACTGCACTGGAGGCAGTTATATAAAATGGACAAACTAAACTAACCTTGATTTAGTCTCAGTTAAAATGTTGTTAATGTTTCTGCTGTAAGTGGAGACACTGGAACTGAAGTGATCCTTTGTGTGAGAAACTAAAACCTGTTTTGCATGTAGACAGTTTATATTAGCTATAGGAAATGGCTGACATTGTGACTGTTAGTCGAAGCAGTAAGGTGCTAGGGCACATCTGTTAAACCTTGATCCAAAGCCTCGGGTTTGTGGGAAGTGCGCTTGAATGCAGTGGCTGTTGGATCAGGTCCTTGAATCTTGCCACAATGCAGAAGGGAAAGATTTTACCTGGGCTTTCGTTAACACCAGTGTTAACTGCTCTGTGTAACAAAAACATTGTTTCTTCACTCTTCAGATGCTCTAGCCGTTGTCATAGAAGTTGCAAACCATGCCAATGACATCATGAAGCAGGGAGTAAGTATTTTGACTTGGGAGACTGGCTGACTAAAGCTTTTTCTGTTATTCAAAAAGTAAGAAACAATCATGGATGCAGGGGCAGTTACTTATCCATTTGCTTTTTTTCCCTGTAGGATAACTTTCAGAAACTCATGCAGATTCAATACAGTCTGAATGGACACCATGAGATTGTACAGCCAGGAAGGGTAGGTCCTCCACATGGCATTCAAATGATTGTAATAATAGTGTAGCATAGGTGACATGCAAGCACAGTACTGAAGCTGACAAATATTGAAGGGAAAAATGGTCTATCACTTAATTATTTGGTGCTGACAGTCAAATGAATTCTAATGAATTCTGCCTCCCCATATGTATGATTCTTTTTCTTTTTCTTTTTCCCTTATTTGAGAAAAACATTTATCTGATGAAAACTTACGATTTTTAGAATATGATTCTCTGCCAGGTCTTGCAGGGAGTTTGTTTTCCTCAAGCTTAACCTTTCATTTGTCATGGTTTCAAGTGCAACATGAAAAACTAATGCAGCCACTCAGTCCCTCTAGTTTTTAGAGAGATGTAAGGATGAACAGCCTTCTTCAGGAGGAGAACCATGAATCCCAAAACTTCTGCAGCAGTTCAGGTGTAATAATAATAATAAAAGAAGGAGTGTATCAGTGCATTTGTACAGCTTGTACCTTGAAGAGCTGTGTTTGGAATTGCTTGTTTTAATTTGCTAGGTATTTCTGAAAGAAGGAACGCTGATGAAGCTGTCTCGGAAGGTCATGCAGCCACGAATGTTTTTTCTGGTAAGATGATATGTATATTGCTGTGTGCCTAAGGTCAGTGTAATTTCATGTGGTTGAAATGCTGCACCACGAGAGTGAGTAACTAGTAACTTCAGGTAGGGGAAAAAATGACCGTTCCTTGCTGTTATACTTGCTCAGTCTGGTTTAGAGAGATCATCGGTTGCATATGCAGTAATATTTTAATAGAAAATAATTTCTCAATATAAAAGTACTGTTTTGAACAATGTTTGTTTAAAATTTGAGCAGTTTTATGCGAAGACATTATCTGATGTAGTAGAAAACCTGAAACAGTTACTGCATCTCAATAGTTGTACCAGATTGTAAAACCTACAGCTCAGCTGCTGCTATTGCACCCTTCCCTCCCTCCTCCTCTTCTCCGCCTGCCTCCCAAGTGGAGCGCTGAGCTGCAAGTGAAGTGCTGGCTTCTCTTTCTGTCCCTGCTGCAATTTTGTTTTGAAATTGTTGTGTGTCTCTGAAGCTGCTGTTTCCAGTTCAGTCTTTTGTTTCTCTCCTCTATTCAGACAGTAAAACAACTGTTGCTGTGTGTGATTTGTGGCATTATTGGCCCACAGTCTTGCCTGAAATCTGTCTTTCGGTAACTGTAGTACAAATATTTTACTAGATGGTCATGAAGTATGTATTCTAGGCTTGGAAGTGCCTATCTTGTGCTCTGGAGATGACTTTGTAGCATTTGGAGCACTGACATTAAGCAGTGATTTTCACTGATCACATTGTGAAGGCTCATGAAAGCTTTGATTATGTTGCAAAGGTCACAGCAAAAACTCACCAGACAGTTCAGTCTTCTGGTCCGTGTTTATGTTCAGTAAATAAAGTCTGGACCCATGCGTTGAACAACACGGGAAATAAAGCATCTAATAGCTAGCAGTAAGTGCATCACATGAAGCCAAGTCTGGTAGAACAGCAAACAAGCAGTAGATGCACTGGTGAAATTCATAGGGACAAGTTTGTCCACAAAATCATAAATTGCTAATCTTAACTCTGCCATGTCCTAGTTTCTGGAATGTTTTACATTGTTTCAAGGGTTAATTCAATTATCCTTTTAAAGTAGTTTGTTATATGGTATGGTTGTGTACACAAGAAACTTTTCTGTCCTTTCAAGTGGCTGTTCTTTGACATCTGTGCACTGTTTACTCCTTGCCAAATGTATATTTACACAAGGAACGATATAAGTAGACACCTATTGTTATCTGAATTCATACATGAAAATGTTTCTTGGGTTCTTTATGGAATAATAGGATGTAGAAGATCCTGCACAGCTATCTCAGTGCTGTATGAATTTTGTACTTTCTGTAAAATACTTCTGAAATTATCAGTCTCTAAATGGTCTTTAGTCATTAAAAAGTATTGCTTCTTCGTTACAGTTTAATGATGCCCTGTTGTATACTACTCCGGTTCAGTCAGGGATGTATAAACTCAACAACATGCTGTCACTGGCTGGAATGAAGGTGAGTCACTTGCTAAAATAAATCTTTCTCTAAATGTATTTAAACTTGGGTCTTCAAATTTTCAAAAGGCAGCTATACTTATTGTTGGAAAGAGATATCAAAGATGCTTATATTGCAGAGCAGTCCCACAGGCATAAGGTTTCTTGCATAATGCTGTCTGTGGGATTACTATCTTTGTTTTCCTAAACAACTCTCTTGTCACCTGCGTTTCATCCAGTGCTGGCCTACTCAGAAGTAGCCTGCCTCCTTCTTTTTTGTATTGTATTTTGGTTAAACTGCCAAGTTTTTGCTTTGCAAATGCTTGTTCTTGCCAACAGCCAGAGATTAGGTATCTCTGCCTGATAACATTCTGGTGGATCAAATCTCCATGGTTTGTAGAGATCTCCTGTCTTGGAAGATATGGCTTTTGTCTCTGAGCCTTTGTGAAAAGCACCAAAGCTCTGAGCCCCTCTAAGCAGTGACAAGGAGTGTGCATGCCACAGATGGACATGGTCTCCGTCATGACGTGGAAACAACAAACCACAGCCTCAGGCATCAAGTGTCTCTGGCCCTGTCAGAGCACCGAGTCCAGCTAGAGCGCACATCTGGCACCCGGCCCTGAGCTTTCACAGGCAGAGCTGCAGCCTGTCTTCTGCCAGCAGATCACAGATGTCTTGTCATGGCCCAGAACCACTCTGAACTTTTAAAATCTTGTACATTTGAAACTTGGTGTCTCAGAAGGATCACCAGGGCCATCCAGCCCATGGGAGTATGGGGCAGATGCCCATTCTGGAGCACGCCAGTGGCCTACGCCTTGTCCTGCAGTGTGCTTTTTTGCATGGCAGGAGAAGCTTACAAGGCAATGGGCATGGTGAAGCACAGCAGGAGGTGTCTGGCAGCTCTTGAGCTTCATTCCCCTGTACATCTCCAGTGTCCTATGGTGCCACAGCAAAGTAAAATCATAGGCTCTGTGTAATCTTACTGCACCTTGGCACTGTGGGAGGTGTATGTGTCCTCCCTGTGAGATCTTCTCCCTAATTTCCCCCTTCTGCAATAAAAATACGAGACTTCGTAAGAAATAAAAGGAAAGCAGCATAAAAGTACCACGACAGTTTCAATGTAAATTTTTCTCTCTCAACTGAAGGTTAAAAAGCCAACCCAGGAAGCTTATCAGAATGAACTGAACATAGAAAGTGTCGAGAGATCCTTCATTCTTTCAGCAAGGTGAGTCTCACAAATTAATAATGATTTTTAAAGTGTGTGATCTCAAACAGGCAACATAAGCTTCTTATCTAAGCCCTTTATAGCTTGTTTTGCACTTTCATAATCAAAAGTTACTCCTGGTTAGTGTTACTACAGAAGAATAAAGGGGCTGACAGATGGATTTCTAGAAATAAAATAGGCTTTGTTTTAATTTGCTTTGGTTCACATTTAAAAACTGATTCTGAATATTTCATCTTTTTTTTTTTTTTTTTTTTTTTAATCGGCTGGCAGAAAGGAAGCCTTCTTGTATATAATCATTTTCACAGATACCACATGAATCTGTAGACTGTAATACAGTTCACTCTGACCTGTTGTAAAGTGATGGATGGAATCACAAACCTATAATAAATGTGGCTGGTATCTGAGCAATTTGGGCTGAAGGCTACAGCTAGCAGGGATTCTGCTGTTCTCAAGAGAGCTAACTGTTAATCAGACTAAACAAAACTCGTTGATTTTTCTTCCTTTTCAGTTTAGCTACACCTTCGATAGATTTAAGTAAATTGAAATATTATTCTCTCACTGCGTTTCTTTGAGGTGAACAAGAACTAAAATTGTTTCACTTCAGTTAATGCTAGGTTTTGCTTTTCTGTAATTGTTTTCTTCTACCAGAGTTACTGATATTTGCTGTCAGTGCATTAGCGAGACAGGATCTGAGGCATGAGAACACACTTTGACATTATTGTTACCTGATAGAAATCGGAAGGAGTCATTTTGGTCATCTAGCTAAAGTAGCAGTGTAATTGAAACAATAAATGGATCTCAGTTAAGTGGTGAATGGGAAGTATAGGAATGGAGCTTGTCCTTACCAGAAAAATAAATTCTCCAAGTAGCAGCCACTAAACTGGAGCAGTTCTGGTCTGCCTTCACTGAGCTGCCTCTAACAAAGACCTGGGTTTGTGGATTGTTGTTTTCACTGTGTTTGGAGTTTGATATGGTCTGTCACTTGTGACAGCGCTGATATCAATGAAGAAAGACATGCTTTCTCTTTTATTTAGCAAAGCTGAGCAGGGGCAGACTGCTGCTTTTATGTGTGACCTTGTAAATACTGACATTAGGATGTCTGCTTAAAGATAGCAGTATCTCAGCTGAGGGGTTGACCAAGGTTAACCTTGTCAGAGCAGCCAGAGGAAGCAACTCGATTGTGTCTGAGCAGTAGTTATTTATAACAACAGGCTTGAAAAAGGAGTATTGATGTATTTTCCAACAAATTTTTATAGATGTTTCTCATGATTCTTTTGCACAAAGATACATTTCACAGTTTAGGGTATAGTTCTGAACCACTATTATGTGAGCAGGTCTGTGCTGCTTAGGTGCCTTGGTGACTGGGTGTTGCACAAATACATGAAGACATTTGTGGGATTGTAGGTGGTGTGGTTTGAACTCCTCATAACTTGAAACAACACTTCTACTTCAGAGTAATTAAAAAACGAATGTAGAAAGGTTAATTGGGACCTGTGAAAAGATTATAAGAGAGTGGTGAGGTGCTGGCACAGGCTGCCCAGAGAAGTTGTGTATGCCCCATCCCTGGATGTGTTCAAGGCCAGGCTGGGTGGGTTCCTGGGCAGTCTGATCTAGTGGCTGGCAACCCTGTCTATGGCAGGGGGGTTGGAAATAGATGATCTCTGAGGTCCCTTCCAACCCAAGCCATTCTATGATTCTGTGATCAACTTGAAATACATATTTTTTACAAAACAGGAAAGCCTCCTCTTTTTGAGAAGCTGATTAAGTGGTAGATTAAAAGTAACTCCTGTGGAGTACGTGCTGGTGCATGAGGGAAAACCTGTAACATTCCCTTCACAGCGAATGCTGTTTGTGACATGCTTTTGTCTTATCCTTCAAATTACTGGAATTACCCCCATGTTACCCTCTACAGCTGCTTCAACTACCTCTTACTTTTTTTTAGTGTTGCTGACCTTGCATCTTTGGAGAATGCTCATCTCTGTTGTTTTTACACTTATTGGAAATGATGTGTGTGCAAGAGCCCAAAGTTACACAACCCTGACAGAGGGAGGTTGCATTTACTTGGGATGAAAGAGGTGTTTGGGGAATGAGGTGTGAATGAGGATTTTCAGATTGTTATCTGTCTGTAAACAAGGCCTGGGTTTGTTGTGGAAACAAGTGAAAAACTACTAGCAATAGGTGTTTGCATACATTTATGATACAGTTCCTATTGATAAATAGCACAGCTGTGTGGAGAATTAGTATCTTGTCAATAGAGACTGCAGCTTCCTTCTGATTCCTTGTGTTCTAACAGCTTCTTGACTGCTATGCAGTAAAAATCTCAGTTACAAGACTATTTAAATCAATCCTACAGACATCAGAGGCAAACTTCACTTCTGTGTTTTTCCAGATAATAAGCATTATGTCAAGTGTACACCAAAGACGAGATTTTGAAATGACGCTGGGGGCAGAGCTGGGGGAGGGAAGCAACTGAGCTGGTGAAAATTTGCTAGTAATCAGATGTAAGGCAGTTGGTAACAGAAGCACAGATTAATGCCTAAAGAAGAGTCTTTCCTTCTTCAGGTTTAATTTTGCTGACTGCATTAGCATTCTGCTTTATCTCATCTGGGTTGAGATTTCAGCTTTCTTGGGTTGTCTGCAGGGATGTGGATTGTTTTATGTGGTACAATGTGGTGGTGTACTAGAAATCTCTGAATAATAAAAAAAAAAAACCTAGTGCATCTGCATGATACAGCACTGTGCAGAAGTAAAGCTTAGGTCCTGAAAACAACAGCCGTGCCAGCCCGCGTGGTGTGAGGCCAGCTGGCCCTGTCTCCTCAATAGGGCTAGTGACAGCCGCCCCAGGGAGGCAGAGCGGGATCCCTCTCCTGACACAGGGGTAGCTCATGCAAGACTAGCACAGCTGTGAGAGGTGCCTGAGGGCTCTGAGCCCGAAAACAGCAGGAGTGTCCTCCCGTGGGCCCTCCCGGGACCCCCTCACAGCTTAGCCACGCTGAGCAGCTGCAACATGTGCTCAGCAGCAATTGCTGGGACTCTCTGCAGTCCGTTTCAGTTTTCTGCTGCTTTATTAGCTAAACTCTTAAACAT
Source organism: Alectura lathami (assembly GCA_013399715.1). Taxonomy (NCBI): domain Eukaryota; kingdom Metazoa; phylum Chordata; class Aves; order Galliformes; family Megapodiidae; genus Alectura; species Alectura lathami. The sequence goes on from VXAV01003492.1 coordinate 210,211, forward strand.
AAATAGATTGGTAAAACTGAGAAAACTCTGCACTTTTAAGTGAACTAAGCAGCTTTTGGAAGGATGCAACAACTACTGGGGCTGCAGCAAGGGAAGAGGGAGCACGGTGCAGCCGGGGGAGGGCTGGGCGGGACAGCAGAAGGAACATCGCCTGTTTTGCTGCTGCAAACCATTACATCAGTCCAGCTGTTGATGGAACCGCCTTTGGTCTCAAGTTCTGGAGGACTGTAAACAACGCTAAAGGTTACCACTGGCAGACCTTACCAAGTGCCAGCTCCCTAGTGAAATATTAGGGCCTAAGCCATGTAGCTCTTTGTGCGAGCAACCCCATCTGTAACAATTCCCACATGGCCGGGGGATGCTTCATCTCCAACACTGAGCCAGCTTTAATTATTTAATATAGCTTTAGCAAACTAACTAAATGTAAACAGATTTTGAGAAAGCCAAAGGAGTTGACTGGAATTAGGAATGTTAGGTAGCTAATGCAGACCGGTCCTTCTTACCGGATGGGGAAGCACGGGTAAATAAACCGAACACAATGTTCCACTCAGAGTGTGAGTTATGAGGGCAGACAATAACACAATGCTTTGCCCTTGCTTATATGTTACTTCCTCTCCTTTTGTTCTGATTTTGTTGCTGTATGCAGTAGATCATGTTTTCCCTCCTGCCTCACAGGCTTTTCTGGTGTTTGCTTTATCAGATTTGTCCTCTCTGATTCTATACAGCACCCAATTTCATGCAGGTCAAAACTTCAGCTCAAAATATTGTTTTTTAATGGGTAGAAAATTATCAAAGCTTCCAAATTCACCTTAAATAGCCATTAAATTATGATTGGCGTTGCACACCTAAATAATTGCTTTCCTTTTCCCTAACTGTCCTTTTTCTATGTGCATCATGTTCAATTCCTTGTTTAAAAAAAAATAATAATTTATGTGATACTATTTAAGAAATGGGGAATAAAAAATACTGTTGGTAGCAACTCATGATTTAAATTTCAGAAGCCCTTCCTAGGCTGGTGTTGCATCTTAAACAAGCAGTCTGGCTGTTCCTCTGCCACACACTCCGCCTTCCTCCCCCCGGGCCCCCTCTCCTTTGTGCTGGCACAAGTGATTGTTCAGCTGAGTGATGCAGCTACGTAGGGTTTGTGTTGTGTGAAAGCTGTGGTCTGCCCACAGCCTCAAGAAACACTTTGGCACTGCACCTGATCCAAGGCAGCTGCAGGCTCCTGCTGTGCCAGCAGTCCTTGCTCCCTGCTCCCCATGCCTTGCTGCTTGCTCCTAATGCTTTCCCTGCGCTCGATCAGTGATCCATCAGCTGCGGGGTAAAGAGGTACAGTACACTCACCGGACAGAGAACTGCTCCTCTCTTTGGGCTGGCTAATCCAATGGAAAATGTGGGGGGAAGAAAAATGTTTTGAAGCAGAATAATTCTCCTATGAAGAATCAGGAGCATATGTCTGGGGAATAAATGGCATTTCTTTGGCAGGTGTTTGGAGTTTTACAGGTCTAGGTATAACATACTGCATCATGAGACAGAAGAAAGGGTGGAAATGCTTGCTGAAATGCCAGATTCCCTCTTAAGATGAAGGGCTCCTGCTTGTGTTCTGGGAGCTCCATTCACACCAGTGCATTCACACAAGCTGTTCGTGGGTCTATGGAGGAGGAGGAGGAGGAAGAAATGACACACAAACCTTGAAACAAACAGTCGTAGGCTATTTTGGGAGGAGAAGGAGGAAAGGAATCCACATTACAATGTCAGACACAGTATCCTTCTTCGGTAGTAGTGAACACAAATCACCAACACCATGCAGTCAGTTTATATATACATGTATACAGGTAATACTGGTTTTAGTAGGAACTGGAGACGGTCTATAAAACTGAAGGTGCAAGAAAGTTAAATCCATGTGTAATAAAGCTAATGGAATTCTAAACAGCACTTGCTTCCTCATTTTATTTGTTAATAATACACCAATTTTTTCTTTATTCCAACAGTTCTGCTACAGAAAGAGATGAATGGTTAGAAGCTATCTCCAGGTCAATTGAAGAATATACAAAAAAGAGAATCACATTTAATCCTAGCAAAAGTCTTGAAGAGGTATAGCACACTGTTACTGTTGTTTTGTTTTCTTTTCAAAAGTGAATTTTCTTCACAGGTGTCTAGAGATGCAAGAGGCATTCCATGATGAATAACAAAACAAAATAGTAATTGGTAAGGGAATAGGTGATGAGAGAACAGAATGATGTTTCATCACATTATCTACTTTTAAATTTCTTACTTCCAAAAATCCCAAACCAGCCTTCACAGCTCTTTCTGTAATCCTGATAACAGAAAGATGATCTGAGAAGATTTTCAAACGTAGCAGCTATTGATATGAGCAGGCTGGTAACGCCTGGTAGTCACACAGCCTTTTTGAACTGAGTAACTACTGCTCTATCTTAAGGCTTGCATTATAATGGTCATTGGTGAAATAGTGGGTAACATTAAGGCCATGACAATTTGTCAGAGAAGGCTTTCCAACATTATTGGAGTTAACCTATACTGATAAACACTCACCCTGTTTTTCGTCACTGAATGTCTGTGTTCTGCCTGTGTTCTCTTAGGCAGATACTGAGAAGCAGGAAGAAGATAGCCCACTAGGATCAAAGGCTCCTATCTGGATTCCTGATACTAGAGCCACTATGTGTATGATCTGTACAAGTGAATTCACCTTGACGTGGAGAAGGCATCACTGCAGGGCATGTGGAAAGGTTGAGCAATTTTGTAACTACTTTTTCTGCCAGTTACTCAGATGCCTTGTGTGTTAAATACAGACAGAGCCTGATTGCACCACCGCAACTGCTTTAGGGAATATTGTACTGTGAAACAATTGTATGGATAGGATTTTTTCAGAGTATGATGTTAAGACAGACCAGTTAACCTGGTACATGTTTCTTATTTTGCATTTTGGAATATTTTTTATGTTTTTCTCCTTCTGCAGTTACATAGTACAAACCAAGAATGTTAGCTGAAATGTTCAAAATATCTTCCTCACTAATTATGAGTAAAGATTTGTTTTCTAAATTTATGACCAAATTTATTCTATATTTCACTGTTATGAAATGCAGATATATCTAATAAACATTTATTTTCTTGTGTTAACCAAATGGGAATATGGAATTCAATGTAGTTGAGACATCTGTATTAAGGAGAAATCTTCAAGAGAGCAATGCCTACTTTAAAATCTTCTGAATATAATAGTTTACTAACACAGTATGCTGAGTTCACTTTTCATGGATTATTAACAAGGCCTTATTGACTTGTGTAATTAAGGTTTTTTTTTTCTAAATTTTTATCATTTAGAGGAGGAAAGAGCAGCATGTTGAACATAAGGACAAGTCAAGGTCTTAGACCATTTTCGGTGTAAAATAATGTCTGTTTGAAGTTCTGTTATGGGCTTAACAGTGCTGAAGTAAACACATTTGAGCATTTGGTGATTTACAGGTGCATATCATGTACAATAACGCTTGTATTTGTTTCCAGATTGTCTGTCAGGCTTGTTCATCAAATAAGCATGGCTTAGACTATATGAAAAACCAGCCAGCAAGAGTATGTGATCATTGCTTCAGAGAGCTGCAAAAACAAGGTAAAGAAAATCTGCACAAACTGCCATCTCTGTGTGCGGTGTTATTATCTATCATGCGTGCCTTGTCTTTATGGCCAGGTTCAGTGCCTAGTTCTGCTAGTGCCTGGAGAGTTATAGGCATCTGCGGCCATAGCAGCCCAAACAAGTTTCTGTGGAGCAAGCTAGGGAGTTGAATTTGCAATGCATTGGCTCTTCCTTTCTTTTTGAGGTAACTTGTGTTATATAACTTTTCATTTACTACAGCATGCAAGTGTACACTGAAGTCCTTGCAACTTATCATGACCTCCCCCAGTGGATTTGCGTGTACTTTTATTCTCTGTTACTTGTATGCCTGTAAACTTCATTTTTGCCAGTAAAGCTGCTGAGACAGCTGAAGTTCAGGGACTGTACAAAGACTTCATCCAAGTGAGGTGGGGATCCAGTCCCACCTCTTGCTTGCTCTGAATTCTGTCCAAAGGCTCCCATGTAGGATACACAAATGAGGCACAAGCAGGGTCTGAAACTGTTCACTGCCCACCCCCCTGGCAAGGGCTCCAGGTCAGCACAAGCTCTGTAGGGTATCCGAGGAAATCAGTGATGCCCTAGTGAAATAATCAAGCTACAGCTTCCAGCATGCTGGGAGTGGCAGCTGGCATGGGGATGTGGGAAGCAGCATCCACAGCCCTCGGAGTGGTGGTGGGAGCCTGAAGATGGGGCAGACAGATTGCCAGGTCCGCATGCAGGTCTTCGGATTGGACACTAGGGGCTGCTGTGCTGCAGGCAATCGCAGTTGCTTCTGGCCGGGAAAAGAGCTGCAGAGCAGGTGCAGCACAGCTGGCAATCCGGTTACTTTTCTGCTCTGCTTATTAAGAGCCTCACCAGGGTCAGGGACAACTCAAGAAGGGCAGTCAATGAAGCAGGGCAGCCCCGCTCCTTCCGGACTGGGCTGGAAAACAGTGGTGCATGGCCATAGAAAAAGGGAATTCTAAAGGAGTGAAGTGGTGCAGAAGTCTTCCAAGAGAAGTAAAGAAACCGCCTACTGCAGTGGAGAAAAACACAGTACGTGCTCTGGAGACGGCAATTATCTAGAACTGTGTGTGTGTGATGGCATAATGTTGGAAGAGAAACCCTACAGCCTTCCTACTGAAAAAAGCAGAAAAGATACCAGATATAGAGAACTGGAGGGCAGAGAGTTGGGGAACTGAGGTAAAACGGAGACTGAGCTGCAAAGGACATTTCTAAAAACTTTTTAAGACTTGAATTTTTACTCTGCATATGGGCAAAGGCAGTTTAGCATCAACAAAACATACTTTGAAACCAAACAAGACCCATCTGTTTGGTTTTAAATTTCTTACATTTTTTTTTTCTCCTGAATGTGATTTTGGAGATTCTAACTCATGGTGGTGATGATAATACTGAAAAGTTAACACTGAATTTAATGGGATTAGGTGTTACGTTTGAAACACTGTAATCAGAATAAAAATGTCAGCTAAATGTCATTTAGAAAAAAATGTCCAGGAATCATTTCATCTGTTTATCATCTGTGACATGGAAGCAATATATTCATCCTATGCGTTTCAGATAACCAATGCACTCCTAAGAGCGGATCCCCAGTCAACCATAAATCTCCATCAAGTGCCTTGTCTACAGTATTACATAGTATTCCCTCTGGAAGAAAGCAGAAGAAAATTCCTGCAGCCCTCAAGGAAGTAAGTGCTTTATTGACCCAATATAATTATATCATCAATTTCTGCTGTCTTCTTTAGCATCTAAAGTCACCTGCAACAGTGGTTTTGCCTTCAGTTTTACATAGGTGGGAGCCTGAACTGTGGAGCAGTGTATAAACTGTGCAAGAGCCTTTGAGACTGTGATTCAGGCAGTGGGGAATTGTGATTTGTTTCTTCCTTCCCTGTGTTTCAAGGAACTCCCACACCAACTCATCTGCTGGATTATGATTAGAAAAGATAGAGCTCAACTCTGCCTGTTACACTGGAGGTCCTGGGAACAGGAGGAAGTGATTTGCCTTCTGATATAGGAATGTGTGTCCTCCAGATGTATGTGGGCCTCAGAGTTTCAGCCCCTCTTTTCCTATTGCATACAAATCAAGTTCCAGCTCTGACTGACTGCAGAAGTCTCTCTTCCAGACTGGATAGATGGTGACAGACAGACTGTTTTTTGTTCAGCCATCTGTGTTAATTATCAGTGTTAACCTGAGATGAGGTTAGAATTTCTGCCTTGACAGGACAGGGTTCTGGAGATCTGTTTTTAAATCAGCTGTACTGCAAAAACCTGGAGAAATGCATACATACTCTTGGGGTTTATTTTCATTTTAGGTTTCAGCAAATACAGAAGACTCCACCATGAGTGGCTACTTACACAGATCTAAGGGCAGTAAGAAACCATGGAAACACCTATGGTTTGTTATAAAAAATAAGGTGCTGTACACATACGCTGCTAGTGAGGTAAGAGACAACATATTAGAAATCAATTATTCAATGATAATACTGTATTTGGAACAATTGCTTATTTTTATGATCTAGAAACAAGCTATCAAGTTAGATCACCTCATAGTAATTGACAGACTGCAATGTAACATTTTGAAAAGGCCCAGTGAGCTTGGCACCATAATAACACTGATACAGCAATGCTGTTCTGATTCCAGGCTTTAGCTTTATGTGCCTTTGCACTGCAACCATTGCACCGTTGTAGGTATGTTCTGAGTCAGCGGAATACATGGCAGTCTGTTTGGATGCATCCCACTAGAGTAGTGGCAAAGCCAACATTATAAATCCAACATGATAAAAGCATCTGGAAATATCTTGTTTTGTGGTTCCGTAAGGCACTTTGAATGCTTGGAGAATAAGCAAAGTAAATCTCTAGACTTCTCCTCAAGCGATCTCCTCCAGCCTGGAGTTATCATTTAATATACAGTGCTGCAGTAGAAAATCAGAAATGCGTCTTATCTAAAGGCATTTGCTTGTTTATTTAGAATGTTTAGTCCTATTGCAGTGTGGAATAATCTCAGCTTGTGCTGAAGATGCTGTAGTTTCAATGCATCTTCTAATGCTTTGCAACATATATGGATGGATTGTAGGGCTAGAAGATCTTGGTTTTAGCTTTTTTGTGTTATATGTGATAGCTTGATTACAGCTTTCAAGAGCAAAACACACGAAGCATCCAGTAACAGTATTGCCATCCCTCGCTTGCTGTAAAAGTGGAAAAGCCCAACTTATATCTGACCACGCTGAGAATTGTTCTTCACCTGCACTCCAGCCCCACGTACCCATTACATACAAGGCAATTACTTTTGCACGGATATGAAAAAATATTTTAGAGCATTGTCTCTCTTCTAACAGTTAGAACTGTTAGAATGCCACCTTAAACTTTCTTTCGCTTGGCTTTCTCTGAGATACCAGCCTTCCAGCATAGCTTCAGTCACAAAATTAGCTCTGCCCTATTTTCTTTAAACTAAGAAATACCTGTCCCTGTTTTTCATCTCCCTATTTTTCATCAGGCTGGTTGTTTGGGTCTCATGGGCAAGCTGTGATGTCTGCTCCAGACAGGAATCCCCACTTAAGCAACTTTTAGTAGTCCCAAGTGATATAAAGATTAGTGTGGTAAAAAGACAACTTTTTAGTTGTATGAAGGCCCAAGATGGTAAACCAGATTGCTAAGCCTTACTTGACTGTTTTCCAGTCTCAAGAAATGTTGTTTTCATAGGATACTGCTGTTTTAGGGTAAAGGCCATTGCCTGAGTCTTCACCTGATGTGTCAGTGTCAATATATATCCTTTGTTTATTTTCTGTATCCATTGCAGATAGTGAAGGTACTGCAGAAACATTGTAGTATTTTGCAATTAGGACAGGATGAAAATATTTTTTCCCCCAAAATGCTGTGTGGTGTCTTTATTAATTAAAAGATAAGAGAATTAAAAAAGGAAGTAATTGAGATGCATGAGGAAGGGAAAAGGCTGCATGTTAGCCCTGTTTTGAAATGAAATGAAGAGAAGCTAGAAGGTATAGCTTCTGGTTTTAATTTTTTGAACACACATCAACTTCTTTTTCCCATCCTTTTAATTTTCAGCAACAGAAAGCAAATTAAGTTTAGCCATCAAAGCCATCTGGAGCACGACTTCGGTGCTTGACAGCATCAGCTACACCCACAGCTCCGCCTTCTGGCGCACTCAGTGCAGCTACCAGCAGCCCATGTCCCTCCCAGGACATTAAGTCCCACTGAGGTTGTTGGAGTGAGTAGTGGGCTAGATGGACTTTTGGTCTGCTGCCAGACAGCAGCTGGTCTTCTGAAGTAAGAGGCCCTTACCAGGCAGAGTAACGAGACTGCACAGCGAAAGACAAGGTAGATGGTATCAGGAAAAAAATTAGGAACAGCAGCATTGAAGTCTGTGAGGTTCTGTTATTTTCCTGTTCCTTGGCTGGTGCATGGAGACTACTTAAAACAAAGAGCCAGCGTTTTGTGCATGAGTATTTTTAACAGCTTGTTTGCTGTGTACTCTGTTGCAATGGTATGGTGCGTGAATATAGGCTAAATGCTTTGTTTAATGTATCTTGCCAGCTCTAATTTTGTCTTGTTCTCCTTTTTCCTCCACAAAACAGGATGTGGCAGCACTAGAGAGCCAGCCTTTACTGGGATTCACAGTCAGTGAAGTCAGAGATGAAAACTCAGAGTCTAGAGTGTTCCATTTACTGCACAAAAACACTTTATTTTACATATTCAAAGCGGACGATCCCCATTCAGCTCAAAAGTAAGAAACGGTCTGAATTCATTCCTGTTACTTTTTCTAGGAAAAATGTTCTAGAAGTCACAAATGTTAAAATTCATGGGTTAAGCATATGTACAAAAGGTGCATATTAAATAAATAGAACAAAAGTTTTAAAATAAATTATTTAAACACAGGTCCTGGATTCATTAGAACTTCGGAAAATGCAATCAAAACTAACTTTTTGTTTTTCTTTAAATGAAGTAGACTGTCCTCTGCAGAAGAATAAATGTAGGAGAATGGAAAAAATCTAAGATAAAATACAAAATCTTTCTTTTTCATAGCCTATTCCATCACATCTATCTCATGTCTGCTCAAGTGAAAAGTGGTTGTTATCTTTGTAGAAGTCCATAAAATGTGTGCTAAAAGTTAACTGATGTGTCCCTGAGATTATTCTATTCCCAACTGTAAATGTAAGCTATTTTTAATGAATATATGGTACTATAATAAGAGAAACCTAAAAAGTAAGGTACAGAATCTTGAATGGTGTATGCAGATGGGCATGAGCATATAAGCATATGCTGCTGTGTCTGAATTTGGAGTCATGTTTATCAGTTTCTGTATGGTGTTTATTTTATATAAAATAGCCTAGAAATGCATTCCTTAAGCAGTAGAACCAAAACAAACAACAACAAAAAACACCATTTGCAATATGAATCATGGAGTCAACTAGAAATGAGCATGCAAGGAATACATTCATCCTGCATATGTACCGCATATAATCTGAAGGATTTCGGTGCAGTTTTCCCAATTGAATTTTACGTTAATAAAATAGATTTCGTGGGCTAAGTTGGCCGTTATTAACACGTCAGTGTTCCAATGGATGTAGGTATAGTTTTGTGCAAATAGGGGTATTCTAAAAACAAAGTACCCGTGACAACTGGAAGTTTTGAACAGCAGTGTCATGCTCAGTGACACTTCTCTATACACAGTCTTCATTAGGTTGTTGGGGGAGTCTTGCAGATGCATGTAAATGTTTCCTTTCCCATTAAGGCAGTGTTCTCTTGTTTCCAGTGTGTCCTCAGTTGTACTGCATAAACTAATACTAAAAAACAACAAACAAACAAACAAACAAAAAAGCAACCAGGGCATCCACTAGCTTTGTTTTCCACTTCAATTGATGGCTTTTGTAATCAGTAGGAAAACTTGTAATTGAACACGCTGTATTGTATTGAGGCTAGGAAGAACACTAAGTACCTTGAATTGCAAGCTTTCTCCAAGTGTTGAATATCCTTAGTAGATTTATGCTGAACTTGCAGAAAAAAATGCTTCTTTAATAGCATTAAAACTAAAACCAAAGCACACTGTTGGCCTGTTTTCATTAGGGGAAACTGCTTTTTCCTCTTAGGGCCAAAGAAATATCTGATGTAATTCTGTATGTGCAGCAATAAATCTTAACAAACGCTTACATTCGCAGAGTTTTGTAATTTTTTAGCCCAGCAGTATGTTCAATGCTGAAACTGTTTATGAATTTGTTGTACTTTTATCCCATAGAGCATTCTAGCTATTTTTAATGCATACATGACAGTGTAAACTATAGTGAGCCCTAAAAGGTAAGGGACAGTGGTTTGAGATAGCAGCACTTGCTTACATTTGAGCATGTGGGCCCCTTAAGTTCAAAGGCATGCAGTTCAGCCCTCGCTCAGAGAAAGAATTAATTAGTTTTTTACTGTATTTGTCAGTGTAGCATCAGAGCACTTCAGGAACACTGAGTTTTGCAGCATCCTCGAGATGGTGAGGATGTTTAACACCCTTGTCATCAAGTAGGAGCAAATGCCCACAGCTGTAGGGGGTGAAAGTATGTTAACGCTGAGGTTCCAGTTTGGGGCACCTTGGATCAGCTGTTTGGGACTTCCCTGCCCTACTACACTCGTATTTTCACAGGTGCAGTGTGCAGGGTATCCGTTCATATACTGTTTAGTGGCAGAACGCAGTGAGTGTGTGAATGCAGGGGAAGTTTAAGAAACTTCCTCTCATCATGCAAAGGCCTCGTTCCTCCACCCAACCCGCGCTCCCTGTGGCTTCCTCCCTCCGCCCCAGCAATCCTCCATAATGCCCCTGTACCAGTGGCAAAAGCAGCGGGCCTGGGTCATGCAGACAGCTGCCTTGGCCCTGGTCGTGTCCTGATTCATCCTAGGCAGCAAGATCAGGGAAGGGTAGGCTGTTGGTTTTAAAGACGGGTGTACAGTCGTGTTATTAAAGCTGATGTAACCTTGAATGCTGGATTCCCCAGCTTCGTTTGTTCTTTATGTAACTTCAATATGGAAAAAAAAAATCTAGCCTTGTACTGATACTTCTTACATTTTCAGCAAGCTCTGTGTGGTTGGACGCATTGGATAGATTTCTGGCATTTGCACAAATGGAACAACTGGCAATGGAAGTCCGATGCTACTTGCGTGCATCTGCAGGGAGCGGGCAGAACAATTTGCAGTTTTACCAGCAACTTCCTAACAGTGTTTCGTTTTCCAACAGGTGGATAGAAGCTTTTCAAGAAGGCACCGTATTATAGCAGCGTCAGCAAGTCTAAAGCAAAATGTCTGAGCACGATGGTAAAGCAGAGGACAGAAACTGTTCAAAGAAATTGAATCCTGCCGTGCCAACCTACACAAAATTGTATATTTGTCAGCATTAGGAGTTGTTGCATTTTTAGTGTAAGGTAATATTTTTTTAACGAATTGTGTATTTCTGTGTTGATACAAAATGTGTTATTTATTAAATTCCAATGTTTACTTTCATGGTCAAAATTGTTTGTGAGGTCTGCTTTGAGGTCCAAGGTGTCCCTGTCTTAGAATGGCAGGCGGTTAGTCAACATGTTGGTAAAGTTTGTGCTTTTATTTACAAAACAACAGCTACAAATCTACTGCAGTTGTATAATTCCTCATGACTTGTGTATAGGCCTTGAGTTGCCGATACTCAGCTTGCAATTTAGCAAGAACAGATCAGAATAGGAATTCCAAAGGCTGTGGATCTTTGTTGGCTATGTAAACTCCTTTAGGGGAAATGTATGGCAATGCCGGTCCTTTCCTTCAGGAGCAGCTGAAATCTAGCAAACCAATTACAACAGTAACACAAATTCTGTATCATAGAAACAAAGTACAGCTCAATTATGGAAAAAGGGAAAAATATTTTAAAGCAGACTTTGCAATTATAGAGATAAAGCGCTAGAGCTTTTACAGCCCTACAGACGCCAAAGAGACTACATGAATTACTTTCAAACGATTTCAGGATATGTTGTCTTTAATGTTTCCATTAGTAACTTAAAGCAGTAATTTTTTACTAAAAATACATTTTTGGCATCCAGGGAAGAGACTAAATGCATTGTTTCAAAACTGTGTCAAATAATTTCTGTATGCAGGGCCACAGACTGTGTAAACTATTGTTCAAAGAACACTAAACAAACACATGCACCCCTTCTCCCCCAAACGTAAACTGTTGTGTATTTAAATGTTATGCTTAAACTGGAATTGCCATACCAAGAAAACACAGCTTTTTTACTGCAGGTGGCATTGAAGGTGTATACCATTCTTTGGAACACTTTTTGTTTACGCTATGATTTGTTCTGTTCGACACTTTAAAAAATACTTTGGTTTTCGGTGTGGGTTGTTGTTTTTAATTCCTTCAAGCAAATTGTCAGTATACCTCATTAGAAAATACTTGCTGATGATTCTGGTGCATTAACACTATTTAAGTTTTAGAAAAACTGTTAACACTGTAAGAGCATAAATGGAACTAGAACTATGAAAAACACATGAAAGGAATCTGTTTTGATGTCAAAAGCGATGCACTCGTAGCCAGTTAATTTTACTGTCTGCAACATTTTCCAGTAGTCCTCTCAATCAAGCTACCTGTGGAAACAGGATTAAGAGCAATTCGCTTTCAAGTTAATAGTTTAAACCCATGTTAGAGCTACATTAAGGCCTCGCGAAGGAAAGAAACTGATGACAGAACAGTAGTCATCGCAGAAAGGCCAAGAGCGAACATGCAAACTGAAATTCTCCTGTGCCCTCGGATACCTCAGGATCAGCTCTAAGATACTGACTTGGCAGCTCTGAAGAGACTTGATTTTCCAGAGATTCTGTCAAGTTGGCAGCGGGCTTTGAAGCCTAATGCTTAAGTATATGGGTACCTTCATTGACTTCAGCATTTCAGCAGAGTACCTTTCTGAATCAGGGACTTGAGGCTGTAGGTCTGGCATTGCTGGTGGATGCCAGGATTTGACCAGACAGTGTCTGAAATCCAGTGGGAGCTGGACCAAAGCCTTTGTTCACTTCTCCTTTTTAATGCAAATATGCTAAATGAATATTCTTCTCTCGTTATATGTAAAGGACTTGTACTCAGTCTTTCAAACCCAGCTGGTGGCTGAAGCCACGTAAGCTATGTGCATGTCTCTTCAGGGTGATTTCTGACGTGGTTTTTAGCGTACCCAAAATAAATCTGATACTAATGTAACATGGGTGTGATGTTATCAAGGGGAAGAGCTTCTTCATGTTTTTGTATGGACTGCACACCAACTAAGATGGAAAGCCATGAAATGGCAAATAAGAAATTTGGCTAGAAGCAAGCCTTATTTAGTTTTAAAGTATGGTCTGATGTTGATCTCCTTGCCGCAAACCTGAAACAGAGCAATAAAGTCCTAACGTAAGCTGAGTGAGGTGCCCAAGTTCTGCCTCATCTGTGGCAACAAACTACCTCTCAGTGATTAGGTGCAGAGTGAGAAAATAGTTCAGTGTTCCGCAGAAGTCAGAGGGCTTCTTCCAGACGCAGCTGATCAATCAACAAATCGTCTGTGACAGAACCAGATTTGAACGGAGCCTTAAAAACAGCAGTGCACATATCGCTGTCTGCTTGCGTGTGAAATAAACGGAATCGTCTTTATGAGCATGTTTGAACATTTCTTTCTTTTCCTCTTTCTCCTGCGCTAGTGCTTGGCGTCATATGGAGAGCCCACAGCATAGTTTTTTCGTAACGCTTTCAGATGGTTACTTCTCAGACTGTTACTCTTTCTCCACCATGCCTCCCGTTCTGATTCATTGCCATCAGAGGTAATGTCACGTCTCGATTCGACTGCTGCATCAGCAAATTCACTAAACAACACCAGTAGTTTGTAAGCACCTGGCTACCTCTTCTTGTGTGCATCTGGAGTTAATAATTTAAGATTGCTTGGTAGAGAATGAGACAAACATTAGCATTGGAGACTAGTTCTAGCATCTTTATTCTTGGATAAATGAAAGGTCTGGGATACTGAATTGTCTTCAAGAAATCTTTGACTTAAAACTTTCTTTTATCCCCGAAGGACTTGAAGCAAATGGATAGCTGAGCAACTACGGAACACGTTTTACTACACATTTTTTGTGTGTGAAGGTTGATTACCAAATTATGTATATTACATCCTAATGTAAAGAGATGTTTGGAAAGACACATTCAATGCCTTTGTTTGCCACAACTGCTGTCCCTTGTATTTACCATCTAAATATGCTTTTATTTGGAGCAGTCATAAATTGTACTGTCTAAATGAAAGAACGGAATCTTTATTTTGTAAATGAAAACAACTTAAAGTTGTTGTAAATATTCCTGTGTATATGTATCATTTTTGTATAAACAAATTCACATTAGTTGAGTCTGTGTTTGTTTCTGAAATGCTTCCAGGTTTTTCTGTGGTACGTAATTCATTTATTCACTGCTTTCCAAGCAGCAGAACTTGCTGTCATTATCCTGCTCATCTGTATTACTTTAAAGCCTGTACTGTGTTTTTCCCTTACAAACAGAGAAAACGTGTGACAAGGTGGGCTGTGTGCGCAGACTGGCGAACTGCTGGTGGCTCTGACAGCCTGGCACAGTGGTTCAAGTGGTTTTGCTCATGTCAGCCAGGACACTACACATGCTCATTACAAAAATTCTGTATTTGCCATGAAATTCTTTTTCACCTTCCTGCCCTGCTTGTCCCTTCTAGTGCTTTGCTTGCTGCTCCCCCTTCCCCAGCCCCTCAAACTAAAGGCCCAGGCCTCCACGAGTTCATGATGTTTGGTTTTTCTTGAGCCCTCCTGCAGCAGGGCGAAGAGCCCACGCTGCAACGCAGCTTGCAGGCAAAGTGCAACCATCCAGACATTTGTTCCCGTGCAGTCCTACCTTGTAGGACACCAGCAGTGGGGTTTTATCTCCTGAAGCCACCCCAGCCCTGGCGAATGACAGCCCTTCCAAGCTTCGTCAGCCCAAGAACGAGCTAGGCCCCCTATGTCCATGTGCTGTGACTGTGATGGACAGGTATATGAGCAGAACCTGCAGCTGCAGCAACACCTGACGAGGACACATCAATGCAGAAGGAGAACGCTCCATTCATGCAAAGTTCTTAAACGTTTGTCAGTGGAGATAAGGCAGTTCTGGTCCACGAGGTACAGAATAAAAGGTCTGTTCCCTCAGTCTGCTGGTGAAAGCTGCTCAGAAATCATTTTGTCTCTTATTTCTGTGAGGATATAGAATTTTCTCTCATCTCCTCTTTTGCTACAAATATGTGAATTTATCCTGGTGCTGCCATAATGTTTGTCGTATGAAAAAGAAAGTAATCCCATCATCCTACTCTCCTTCCTGGTCGCTGCACCTGATATTCAAGCTGATTTATTTAAACTAACTCTTCAGCACATTGCTATCAGTAGAAACACTGCTGGCAAAGAAGGCATCCTAAGAAACAGCCATCCTAAAGGATTCGGAGAGTTGTGTCTCTGCAAAGGTCAAATGAAGGGTGTTCATCACTATAAACCCTTTTGCAAAATCCATTTCCGCTGTGTCTGTCAAGGTATGCCTGAACCACAGTTTGTGTTGGCGTAAGGGTTTCAGCAGGTCCTGGCAGGGAGAGATTGTGCTGTCAGGATGGTTACGCTGCCTCCTCGTTCTTCCCTGACGGAAGTTTGAAGGCAGTTTTTTGACAACTTGCAGTAGCACCATAGAAGGGGTTTTGATAGGGATGATGTCTCTTACAATCCTGGCTGACACAGCTACATGGACATTGTAATACAACGAGCATGAACTGGGTCACTTGTGTGTTTCATTGGTGACAGTGACGCTTCTGCTCTGCTGAGGGTACCGGAGTACTTGTACAAAATGAGCTTTGGTGCCTTGGTTACATCGCGCTGCAATAAGCTCCTTCGCTTAGAGAGGGGATGTGCCGGTCAGGCTTGTGTGGCAGTGACAAAAGTGCTACAAAGTGAGAACGCCAACTTCCTGCACTTCCAGGAAATGCTTAGCAAGCTAATTGCTTCAATTTTAATTTTTTCACCGTGTCTGTTTGCATCTGGCTTTTGGGAATGTGTCTGATCTAAAAGGAAAATGCGATGCTTGCAAACACTGAGTTAGTGATCCCGAGCTGGCATAGCTGGGTATGACTGCAGCTGTGGGGCCATGGGAGGAGCAGCAGTAGAGGAGTGGCAAGATAAGAGCATGAATGATTTTACTGATGTTAATATAAACATCGCTTGTAGTTTTTTATCTCTGCTTCTCAGATGTTGATGCTTATGATTCAGTAGGAGCTGCGTAGAACTTAGGAGTTTCAGATCATGAAATTGTGCATACAGCCCTGGGGACCTCTTTGATCCTGAAGTTCCTGCTGATCTCTAACCACGGCTATACAATCTCCCTCATTAAACAGACGGAAGGGGGGAAAAGGGGATGTACTTAACAAATAAGACGCTCAGTTAAAATCGAGGTTACTAAAGTAACCGGCAAAGCCTAAGGAATGAGCTAACTGAGGCCCACAAGAACTAGAGCCGCCAGCAGCAAGGTGCACCGCCAGGGCCCGCCTGGTCGCCTCGCCGCAGCACGGAGGGCGCTCGGGGGCAGGCAGGGTCCCCGCTGCCCTCCCCCGCCGCGTTC
>VXAV01003492.1:227764-259141 GCA_013399715.1 Alectura lathami
TCCTCATGCGCGAAAGCTGATCTGGAGCTACCGATAAATAATACAGGCAAAACGAGATGGGAGAAATTAAAGTCGTTTTCTGTAGGAGGTGCCCTTGGTTTTTTAGTCAGCATGGTACCGGTAGATAAAGGTATTGGGGTGGGGGGGCCAGAGCATCATGTTATCGTGCTGGGGAGCCTGTCCACCTGGTGAATCCTGCTTCTGAACCTTGTAATTTTGGATCAGTTCTTCCTGTAACTGCATTTTCTGCCAGCAGGTCTCTATAAAGAACTTTTTTTGCCTGTTGGTCCACGATAGCGAGCTGTGCCGTGATATGCCCTAGTCCAACAGAGCAGCCAGCCCTCAGCTCGCTCACAGCTGTCCTCGGGGGCACCTCTTTGAGGGAGGTTTTAAGGTCTGAAATGTTTGACTGCTTCTACCTGCAATTCTTCCTCCAGGGACACTGCAGGCCTTCTCCTAACACAGGACCAAGTATTTCCATGTGGTGGTGGTCAGCTGCACGTGTGGTGATGTGGGGCACGTGCCTGGCGTCATCTGATGGGGTGCACAGTCCCCAGCTGCTGCTGTGCTCCCAGCGGGCTGCCTTGTTTGGGCAGCCAGCACCCCTTGCTGAGCCTGCTGCCAGCAGCAGTTCAAGAGTCCAGTGCATAAATTATGTAGCTTTAACCTTTAATCTGAATTCTTGGGAATAGATATGTGTATATATATGGTTGTATTTTCCTGTGAAAAGGTGTCTTTTAAGGAAAAAATTGGTGGGAGTTCCGATCTCTTTCAGAGCAGTGGTAGCATGGGCTGGATTTGGGTGGGGCGGTGTCTGTTTTTGCAAAGCCTACCTTGATTCTCTGGTCAAGCTCACAGCACCTGAAGACAAAGCCCTGAAAATGTGTGTAACTGAAGCAGACTCTGCTTTAGCAGAAGAGAGCTTGGACTGCATGACCTCTAGAATTGGCTTTGAACATGAGTTACTTCGTGGCTGTGTTCTGTGATTAAATGTGCCTTGGCAAAAAAACACCGATCCTGCAGCGTGCTGTTAAATGGGGAGCTCAGCTATGTGCAAGGAACAGAGCAGTGTCAGACTGTTAACCTGCACACACCTGTTGTACAGGCAGGAGAAGGGACAGATTTCAGCTGTCAGCCCTACAGCTGGCAGAGGCTGTGTCCCTTTCCTTCTGCAGCAGGTTTGCTAATGAGGGTTGTTTGGGTTGACCCAGGCCAGGGAGTGCTCGTGTGAGTGCCTGCTGTCCCAGAGCAGTGGGGGTACGAGCGTCCAGTGGGAGGAGGTGGGGCAGCAGGGCTGTGGGGCATCAGTGCCTGGCACAGCTGTCTGCAGCTTCTCTTCTGTCACATGCAGGCCGTGGCATGCAGCTCAGCAGTGACCAAAAGCAAAAGCTAAACACAACCTACCAAATTAAAAGGTTTTTAAAGTCTGTTTAGTTACATGAGTGAACCTTTTTTTTTTTTTTTCTTCAGTGCTGTTTCAAGCTGCTTTTAGCAATTGGAACTTGTGCCTGCACATTAGACTCATAGAATGGCTTGGGTTGGAAGGGACCTCAAAGATCATCTAGTTCCAACTCCCCACTGTGGACAGGGCTGCCAACCACTAGGTCAGACTGCCCAGGAACCCATCCAGCCTGGCCTTGAACATATCCAGATGTACACATTACTGGTGTAAAGTATGCTGCCACAAAAGGATTTCATCAGTGTGGAAAATGATGGATAAAACTGCGAAGCTGCAGTTAATCAAATTCCTTATTCTGTCCATGTTCTTACCCTTCAGTCATCAGCTGTTGATTCTGGAGATTAAATTGCATAAAATTGCACCAACCACAGCTTCAAAGCAACAAGGCATTTCTCATCTGAAGAATTACTCTTCATTTCCAGTTCTTGGGGATGTAAGATCTGAGCGAGTCCCACATCTCTCATGATGCAGCGCTACAAACTAAGGAAGCATCTTCCTTTAAAATCACGGTGTGTAAGAACTGCCTTTCTGTGTCGATACTTCAGGCCATTTTACTGGCTTGGCCAGTAAAAGTTCAGGCTTAACCTGGATGGGCTCCTGGGCAGTTTGATCTAGTGAGCTAGTGGTTGGCAGCCCTGTCCATGGCAGGAGGGTTGGAACTAAATGATCTCTGAGGTCCCTTCCAACCCAAGGCATTCTGATTCTATGAATCTTGTTCAGTTTGATAGCAAGACAGGCTGGGCCAGGTGAAGCATTTTGCTGCCCTTGTAGGAAGTTAAACCAGTCACCTGAAAAACACAGAATGCCAGGAACTAAAGCATTTTGCTTTGTTGTCTTGTCATATTAGCTATAATTAGTGGTTATTAATTCCAAGGAAGTTGAGGTTGCTGCTCATAGCTTGGGAGTAAATTTGTGGTGTGAAAACTGCCCTGTTTATTTCGGTAATCTGTTTGTTCTGAAGTATTACCGGACAATGCAAGTGTCAACATGACTAGTGCTTTCACTTTTGATTACTTAATCTGAGTGTGTTTTCCAGAGTGCTTTACATTCATGCTGATAAGATTTAAAAAAAAAAAAAAAAAAAAAAAAACTGCCAACAAAACCAAATCTTGTAATCCTTGATTAAGTGTTTAAAAAAAAAAAAGACATAAAAGCAACCCAACAAACCAAAAAAAACCAACCCCCCACACAAAAACCCACTAAAAACACGCACACAGAAAGAAGTGGGTGATGATATTTACGTGGCATTTATAAAGGGATGTTTTTTCTGAAGCTGTCAACCTTGATTTGCTGGAAAGATGAACTCTGTTCTTTTTTTCCTG
This sequence comes from Alectura lathami, assembly GCA_013399715.1. Lineage (NCBI taxonomy): Eukaryota > Metazoa > Chordata > Aves > Galliformes > Megapodiidae > Alectura > Alectura lathami. The sequence continues at coordinate 230,546 of VXAV01003492.1, forward strand.
AAGGAAATTTCTGCAGATAGGATCATGTGTAAGTTGTGAGGGGAGAGTAAGTGGCAGTGCTGCTGAACAGGTTTGCAGGTCCTTCCCGCAGTCGGGTCATGTCACACCTCTAAAGGCAGCCCAGGAGCGGGGCTGCCCCAGTTCCTGAAATGCTGCCGTTGTGCTGAAATGAATGCGGTGCCTGCCGGGGTTTCACAAGGGTTTGTGCTTGCTGTGCCGTGTTGGTGCGNTTAGTCTTGTGTGTAAGCTGGTGTAACAATATGTATTATTTTCCCCCCAAAAATGGGCTTCTGCTTCTCCCTGCTGTCCCTGAGTTGCATCTAGCTGCAGGCTGGGTTCAGAAGACCAGCTTAACTCGCTGCTGGGTCAAGCGCAGAGGGAGAGAAGCCCCGCAGCCAGGAGCGGGGCTGCCCCAGTTCCTGAAATGCTGCTGTTGTGCTGAAATGAATGCGGTGCCTGCCAGGGTTTCACAAGGGTTTGTGCTTGCTGTGCCGTGTTGGTGCGGTCTCTGTGTGCCAGGTAGGAGAACTGACCGGGCTGAAGCTAACCTAGGCTGGGGGGGAGAAGGAGCGGCAGGGGAAGTGCTCAGCCAGGTGGACTTCCTGACCTGGTTAGGTGCAGGGACCCCATACATCCATTTTCTTCCCAAAAGATGCAGAATTCTGCCAGCAGAGGTGCAGTCGATGGCAGAGGGTGTGCAGATAAATTGGCCTGCTTAAGAGGCTGTCTCTGTGCCTGGCTGGGGCACAGGGCTCAGCCTGCAGACAGCCCCCATGGCCTCTCCTGCTCCCCCATGCTCTGGAGCCCTGTGGGGCTGCATCAGCATGGTGTGGTCACAAGCAGTGGGACCTCAGGGATGAAAGCAGAGCGTCCCCTTTGGTGGCCCGAACTGTAAGGGCGGCTCTGCGGTCTCCTGACAGTTCAGCCTAGCAGTGCTGTTTCCTCACCTTTCCTCCCACTGCACCACTTTGCTTATATGAAAAATTAAACGTAGCAGTTTTAAAGCAGCGAGATCAATGAGTTTAAATGAATTGCACAGGCATGGCTGCCAGCGCATCTTTCTCTCTATTGCTGTGTGCCTTGTAATTATTCCCTTGTGCTTTTACAAGCACCCCATCTTCCCTTGCCTGCAGGTCTAGCTGCTCGTTTCCCATGGTTAGTCGTCTCTCACATGCATACTGTCTGAATCTCGATGTCATGCAAATTTAATAAACACTGACTGGGTGTCAGGAGTCGCATAAATATTCCATAGCCCACTGATAAAGAGGATGTCACTCCTTTGACTCCGCCAACTGTTCTGTCATCTTGAGCAGTGCGGCTCACAGAATGGTGGCCCAGGGACAGCTCACTGAGGTTCGTTGAGCTTTTTGTGTATGAAGCATTGAGCGGAGCAGCGTCACGCGTCTCACAAATGTGTTGGATTCCCTGGCTTAACTGATGATCTGTAAAGTGTTGCAGAATGCTGTTCCAAAGTGTAAAGAAATCTGTTTAAAACAAGTAGCAGAACCCCCTAACCCTGCTACGCTTAGTCATACAGGGGTTTTTAAGTGCTTTCCCTTTTACATGTGGGTATTTGTTAAACAAGTTTGGCGTTAGTTATGCTGAATTCTTAATCATCATGTGAAGGGTTTGGGAAGGGAAGCGAGGACTGGTTTCCATTTCAAGGTACAGAACAGCTGGAAGCCTGCTGTGATGACCTGAACTAAAATAGCATATCTGTAGTTCGTTTTTTGAGATTTGTTGAAATCCTTCAATGCTGAAGTAGTATGACTACAGACAGAGATAACGGCAGTTTCTTCTAAGAGGGAATTCTTTTCTAACTAGCTTTCCGTTACATTAATCTTTCAAGCTTTCCTAAAAAGTCATGTTGATCTTACACATTTTTATATAAGAGCGGAAGGTAAAGTTTGTTTGCAGTCATAACTAGTTAGTGTGTCTGTATCTATAGAGTCCTTCTGTAACTGTTAGCTTAAGTGTGCACCTGATCTTCTACAGGCGTATCTTTCTCAGGTGGGTTTGATCTAGAAAAACTTCTGTATTACCACACATTCCATAAGTATATGGAGCCATTACTAGCATCATTATGCATTATATGAATGTGGATATTTACATATTTATAATATATAAAATACATAAATATGGAGTCAAACTGGTTTGACAATGCCAGGAGAATAAGTTAAACTATTCAAGTCTTACAAGCTTTTTATTTTATTTTTTTTTCAGTAAAACTATTCCAGGTCAGGTTTATGACTTTTTGAAATTAGTCTGGAGATCTCTGGGGCATACAGATTTCACACATGCTCTATCTTCCTACCGGTGCAATTCGTTCTCGTTCATCTGAAGGGTGTTAAATGAGATTCAGGATACTTTGTAGTGGAGCAACTGTACCAGCAGTGGTAGGAAATGTAATGGAACACGGGATGCTACCATTTATATTAAGTGGAGACTCCAGACAGCAACAATTCTTCTTTCTGCAGCTGCTTTTGAAGTCCTTAGTCTACACTTTGGTGTGCTATTAGTAGGAAACTTCCTGCTAAGATAGTTAAGGTTGTGTAACATCTGTCCCTGAAGGAAGGATATGGGTTACCCCTTGATGTGTTCTGGTTATGGCGGTACCAGCAGAGGGACTGGAGGCTGTCAGATCTGTTGACTGTTCTCACGGGAGTGTTTCCTAACCTGTTTCTGCAGAAGTGATGGCAGGTTCAGTGCTGATAAGTTTGGGCTAACACTGAAGATAGTAATGTGTTCAAAAATAATTTTGGCTGCTCCTGTGAGGAAGACTTGCCAGCTTATTTACTAGGGGCATAAACTAATTTTTTTTGTAGGATTTACACACAGAAAGAGATTAAAGTTGCATTCCATTTATGAGTCTGAAGATTAAAAAGAGATGTAATAAATGCTATGTTACTAATACAGAGGAGGTCTGATGCGTGTCTTCTGTTAAAATATCTGCTTTTTTTTTTATTCTCATAAATGGGGCTGGGGTTTGAGATTTTTAGAAGAAGATCGATGGATGTATGATTTTCTCTCCATGAGTTAGTTTCTCTTTCATAGGTTTTTGAAAGAGCTTTTTTTGGATTTAATTATATGGGAAGAAATATTGTAAAGCATTCAAGAAACAACTTGGAAAACACATGCGAAGGTTATACTTGTAAAGTACGTCTGATCACTATCAATACAGATACTAATCCTTGTGTTACTCTGCACCTAGATTAATTGAAGATGAGCCTTTCTTTGCTGGGTATCTACAAAAAAAAAAGTGATTCTTCCCTGGCCTCAGAACTTTACCACTAATGACAAAATACGGAAACAGATAGAAACAGATCATCACAGACTGAGGGCATAAGGGTACAAGAAGAGAAAATACTGGACGGTTGGAGAGGGGCAGTGGTCTAGTCATGTTGGCAGCCTAAATGTCAATTTTCTTTAAGCAACACATCTCCTTTAAGAAAAACTGAAGGAAGGTTTCATGGAGTTTTAAAAAGAGTGCTTCCCATCTTAATGGTAGATCCCAAAAAAGCTGGGAGCTTACATGGAGAACTGAGGTGTCATTAACTAAATGGTCATGGGGCAAAGCTTTTCTTACCAGTTCTCTGTACCTTGAAGGTTCTGAAAAATGAAGGCAAGAATCAAAGTCTGATATAAGGAAGCAGTAATTATCACAGAGTCATAGAATATCCTGAGTTGGGAGGGCACCCTCAAGGGTCATCGAGTCCAACCCCTGGCTCCACACAGCACCACCCAAATCCTCTGACTGAGAGCAGTGTCCAGACACTCAAACTCTGGCAGTTTGGGGCCCTGCCCACTGCCCTGGGGAGCCTGTTCCATGCCCACCACCCCCTGGTGCAGAACCTTTTCCTAACACCCCCCTGACCCTCCCCTGACACAGCTCCATGCCGTTCCCTTGGGTCCTGTCGCTGTCCCCAGGGAGCAGAGATCAGCGCCTGCCCCTCCGCTCCCCTCTCAGGGGGCTGCAGGCCGCCATGAGGCCTCCCCTCAGCCTCCTCTGCTCTGGGCTGAACAAACCGAGGGGCCTCAGCCGCTTCTCACACATCTTGCCCTCCAGACCCTTCACCATCTTCATAGCCCTCCTTTGGACTATCTAATAGCTTTATGTCCTTACATTGTGGCCCCCAAACCTGCACCCAGTGCTCGAGGCTGCACCAGGCAGAGCAGAGCAGGACGATCCCTCCCCTCAGCTGGCTGGCAGTGCTGGGCCTGATTCACCCTGGGGTATGGCGGGCCCTTTGGGATGCCAGGGCACACGTCTGGCTTGCTGTCAAGCAGAACCCCATTCCATGAGGTTGCTCTCCTGCCTCTCGTCGCCCAGTCTGTACATGTAGCCAGGGCTCCCCCGTCCCAGGTGCTCTTGTTGAATGTCACGTGGTGGTGATTGCCCAGCTCTCCAAGTTGTCAAGATCTCTCTGCAGCAAGCAACTATTTACTCACTAGTTGAATTGATGAGTAAAGAAAATAAGTTTTGGAAGCGTATTCAAAATGAGATATGAATTAGGTAAAAAGTAGCTGGTCAGTGTTCGCAAACTTTTCTTAGTGTTTGTTGTATTGGCAGAAGTCTTGACTGTCCTTAGTTTCACATTAAAAAAAATAAAATAGAAGACATAAGGGAGCAATCCTGTAAGACGTATCACTTTTTCATTCTATGTAATTTGAGGTCACACTGCTCACAAACAAAGAAGGTTTTCCCGTGTGTGAGGTTATGCATTGATATGGTCCATAGCTTAACTTCTGTCACATGAGGTAGATGGAGGAGGATCCTGATGTTCATTAGCCTGTATTTTAGGATGTAGTTGAATCTGACATTTGCAAATGTCAGAGGCACAATTCACACAGTTCTTTCTCAAAGTCCATGGAAATTCCATCTCCTCAGGCCAAAACTAAGATTCCACTCTTAAGAGCTCTGGTACGTAATCAAGGACATAGCGCAACTCCTGACAGAGTTAGTGCTCCTAGTTGTCATCCTGTCTGTAATACACAGATGGCCAAGGTACAGTTGAGCAGTTGCTAAGCGTTTCTTTTTGCTGCACGGTGTTTTAATACAAACAATAACAACAGACTTCAGAAAAATGCACTACTGCTTGGTCATTGAGCAGTGAGTTCAGAAGTAGCTCATCCACATGTACACTTGGAGTGAGGAGGTGGAGGATTAATTCAGCGAGGCATTCCAGACTCTGCTGTCTCTGCTTATAAGAACTGTTTAAGTGTTTCAGGCTGATCTCTCACTTGTAAGAATTGGAATTGGTGCTTTATTGGCAATAGCAGCAGTGGGACTGAGATAGTTATTACAAAGGAGATTGTTCTTGTGTACACAAAGACATTCTGCCTGCTGAAGTGAAGCCAGAATAAGATTGTGTCCTAATAACTGGCATAACTTCGTAGGTCAGGCCAGATGTACATCACTCTTAAGAGATCACTGTATTAAAAAAAAAAAATAAAAAAAAAAATAGGAATAGATGTATTGGCATTTTTCCATTTTATACCATCTTAGCTTTCTTTACAGGCTTGTTTAGGCAAAGAGGTTTAAAAATGCAGTGTTGTAACACCATAAATCGGTGTCTTCTGCTCGAAGTTATCAAGAGGCAGGTGCATGATGAAGCATTAATGTTAAAACCAACATTCTTAAAAGCTGTCTTGGTGTGGTGGTACCATTTGGAAGTCATTCTCTAAAGATTATAGTTGTTGAGGAGAAACCTCCTTGAAAGTTTTGAATGGAGAGATGACATTCTTTCAGTCCAGAAACCCGGTTCTGCTGGATTTGAAAAGTCTAGTAAACACAGATTTCTTTTTCTTTGTTCTGAGAATGAAATCTCAAAGAAAATGTTTTTGACCTGTAAAATTCTTTTGACTGGAGAAAGATAGGTACATCACTTGCATAAGGAATATTAATCTAGTCAGGCACTCAGAGTCCATTGGGATTTCATTAGGTTTTTGCTTAACAATCATCATCTTTCAAGCAGTTTGATTTTTAAAGTTTGTCAAAGGATTTGCTTGCCATTGCTCTTTGGCTATTCTTTAATTTTGCTTGTTTTTGGGGCATTTAGACTATTGCTAGAGTTGAGTACATTTTGGAGGATGTGATTGTGTAACACAGAATTCTACTCTAAATTCCTTCATACTTTTTTCTCATCTCTTAATTTCAAATTTCTGCAAAAATAATACATCGAGACAGGCAATCTCTGTTAGAGAACCTCTGACTCTGCTCTTAAAACAGAATAAATGTATGTTGATCTTAGCACCAGGAATGAAGGAAGCCAGTGTCCAACTCACTGACAATTGAGCTGACAATTTTCAATATTTTATTAGCTCTGTTTGATAGCACTGTATTAATAATGTAAAATTACTTGCTCTCTTAGCAACCGTTCATTTCTCTGATTAGAAGGGATACTATTACAGAGAGATGTTAGCGCCAGTACTGAATTCTGCCATCACTGGGGCAAACTGTTGCCTTGCTGTTTGGGAGTATGGCAATACAGCCAAAAAGATGAAGTCCAAGCTTCACATTATCAGCAGTGCCATCTCTTTAGATAGAGATCCCCACCAAAGCATCGTCTTTGCTCATCAGATGCTTCAAGCGCTCTCTTCTTGGAACTCAGTAAACAAAGAGAAATTGGTATGACCTCCCACCACTCTTCCAAAGAGTTTTCTACAGCAAGGACTTTTTTTTTTTTTTTTTTCAGGATATAGTCAGCGCTTCAAGCTTCATATACAGAGCCTCTAACACAGATAGGAGTTTTTCATGAGTACATAACATCCTGCATATGCGTTCCTCTGTAATTAAGCTTCTTTTTCAGAGCGTGCAGGTATGGTTGTTTAACACTAGTAGGTAGCTAAGTACCGTCACACTGCGCTCACATTCGCCTTCCTCAGAAGCTCCCTTTCCTCAGAAGGACAGGGAGAAAATGTGAAAGGCTCATGGGCTAAGGTAAGGGCACGGAGATCACTCACCGATTGCTCTCGTAAACAAAACAGACCAGAGCAATGGGAACTGAAAGCCAGGTAAAATAACCTTCCCGCCATCCACCCTCTTCTACCTCCTCCCCATCAAACGGGAACAGGGAATGGAGGCTGTGGTCAGTCCATAAAGCTTTGTCTCTGCCGCTCCTCCATGGCCACTTCCTGCTGCTGCTCCACGTGGTGTCCCTCCCACAGATGCCGTCCTTCCTGAACTGATCCCACGTGGGCTTCCCGTGGGCTTCAGCTCTCCAAGTCCTGCTCTAACACAGCTCGATCCCACAGGGCCCACCCTTCAGGAGCTGCTCCAGCACAGAGCCCCATGGGCTGCAGCTCCAGCCCGGGGCCTGCTCCTGCAGTGGCCCTCCATGGGCTGCGTGCTCCTCCAGGCCACATCCCCCTGCTGCACCGTGGGTTCCTCCATGGCTGCACGTGGAGATCTGCTCCGTGTGTGCCCATGGGCTGCAGGGGGACAGCCTGCTCCACCATGGGCCTCTCCTGGGCTGCAGGGATCTTCTGCTCCTCCTGCCGTCCTGCTGCACTGACCTTGGTGCCTGCAGGGCTGCTTCTCTCCCATGTCTCACTCCTCTCTCCCAGGTGCTGTTGTGCAGCAGTTTTTCCCTTCCTTAACTCTGCTCTCCCAGAGCACACCCAGCGTAGCTCATGGCTCAGCTCTGGCCTGTGGTGGGGCCCTTTTCAAGCTGGCAGCTACACCTGAACATTGCAAACTCAGCAAATGTTTGTGTTACGAGGTAATGCTGAACCTGCAAAATTGTGGAACAAAACTTAGGTTCCAAGCAAAGACGAGACAATGTTAAGTTCTCTGTTGGGACTTGAAAAGGTCAGTATCTGTCATCTGGAGGAAGAAAACCATACACTGAAAGGTTTTGTAAAGCCTATGCAGAAGAGTATTTACTTCATTGTCAGAATACTAGGGTTAGTTATAAATAAGCTCACGTGTCTGAAACTTTGTAACTGCAGTGCTTTTCTTGCCTTGTTTTTAAAAGTACCTGTAACTTTTACAGTTCTTAAGAAATTTTACTTTTTCGAGAAATAAGAGGTGGGGCAAGAAGACAGATCCCTATCAGTCTCCAGATCCTACAGTACTTTAGGGTGTGGACTGGAAGTCTGTTAAACCACTTCTCCATCATAAGTGTTGCCTGTTCTGTCCTTGGAGCTGTATGTTGCTTTTTTTCATCCTCTGTTTCTTGTTTCTTCACTAGGTTCGTCAGTAAGATCCTAAAATAAGTGTGTCTAAGCTCGAAGGCTCATCTTGCAACAGTTTATAGAACTGTGGGAAAGTATGGGATACTTCAGATGGCCTAAGTGGATGTAAATTCTCTTGCTGTGGAAACGGATGATCCTGAAGTGCCACTCCATCACTGGTGCAGCAGTAGCATTTTTATGGTAAGGTAACGAGTTAAGTGATGAACTGGGCTCAGAACTAACACAGACTAACATAAAACTTTGCTTCTGGCTGTGAGGTCTCAGATGCACCGGTGCTGGCACCAGCGGCGGCAGAAGACTCAGTCCAAGAGGTAGTTAGGGCTGGCTCTGGTGGCAGAATGGATTTGGAGAAGCCAGCAGTGACTCTGCGACATTAAGAGGAAAAGAACTTTCCTCCTTGTTGAGACTGTGGACAAAGTAATCGTGAAAGCTTGGAGATAACAGATCTCTCCATCTTTCATTTACTGAGTTAGTGGCAAAAACGTTACTTGATTGCTTTGTTAACTTAAAGTAAGGCCAAAACACTCAGAGCTATTTAAAAAGTAAAGAGATTTGGAGATAGATACCCAAACAAACAAGGCATGCATCGGAATACTTAATACTGCATTAAGATAGTGTCTGTTCAATCCTACAGAATTCTTACTTGGACTTCTTACACTGTAACTTCAGTACTGCTGGCAAACCAACATCTGCTTTTAAACCTGTGTATTTTCTGCCTCCCAAGTAGTACCTCATGCTAATTACAAAGTTGACCTTCAAGCACTCCTGTTAATACCAAAGTATCAGTATGCATTCAGAAGAAGGTGTATTTTTTGCCCTTGATTTGCATCAACAGAATTGGCTAGGTTCCACTTTCTGAGATGTTAATTATGTTCCTGCTGATGTCAGGCCCAATAATACACTTCTGTTTTCTCAGGGAGTTTATGATTTTGTTGCTCTCTGTGAAAGCAGTGGGGGAAGAACACAAAGTCTGTATGTTAGTTGAGTAAAAAGATGCAGAAGCTTGCAAACAGAAAATAAGTTGTTGCTTTCATAGTATATTTAAGCTTTAAATTGTGCAGTCACCTTCAGACAATTATGAATGTGATTTACTTATGTGGACTGTATTTTCCCCAAGATGTCATTATTATTAAGGCTATAGGTGTTAAGCATCTTCTTTCCGTTTTCTTTGACAGGAAATTCTGGTGATTAACAATCATGGCAACCATAGAGGAACTGGCCCATCAAATTATTGAGCAGCAAATGGGAGAGGTACATAAATCTTGCATCATATTTAGCAGACATTGAATAATAAAATGTACTGACTAAGCTGTAAAAAACAAAGTCATGAGAGAAGAGTCCCGAGCGTCTTTCTTGCCAAAGTTTCCCCCACGGAAATAATGCTAAAGAAAATCTAGCAGTGTTTCCATTAGCGCCTAGCTGTTCAGCTCTGCCTTTTGGGCCAGTAGTGGCCTTCGGAGAGCTGCCTCATTGTATAATTTCTTTGCTCACTTTCACTTAGAAGGGAGTTGTCATTGCAGAGCTTTTACTTTCCAGATAAGCAATTGCTTCACTTGTCACTTTTGTTTTTGTAAATAAAGGTTTGACCTAGTCTTCACTGTAAAATGTTTGTTGACATTTGGTGTCAGTCAGAGGGAAGACTGAGTTCTTGTTTCTGCTAACTTCTGCTTTCATTTTCTGTAACCTGTATACAGAATCTGTGTGCTTCAGCCAGGTAGTTTGGGAGTGTGGAGAAGTGTATACATACTTATCTAGAAAGTTCCATCATTAGCACTGCTTTAAATTAAGTATGAACAGAAAACTTACATTTATTAGCTTGAAATATGCACTCTTGGTTTCCTAATAAGGTACATAGAATGAGCTTTCAAATGATTTTAGTTCCTCTCAGTCCTGATTTCAAATATAAAGGTTGGGAGTGGGAGAGAGGGGGGCGGTTTATCTATTTGTATAAATACTTATGGTTTTCATTATTGTGGCATCTGAGAACTGCTAAGGCAATTGTCTTTTTTCTTTCTCTCCCTTTTCCTCTTTTCAGGCAGAAATGGTGTGTAAGTGTAGCTTTGTTTTGATAATGTAACTCCTTGGGGAAGTCTAAGTAGGGCTGTATTTTCTGTTTCTTGGTTTTGGAAACCATGGGTTAGTCAGAGCTGGCTGAAGTGTACGTTCCAGTTGGAGGAAATGATGGCAGGTCTAAATGCTGGTGCTTAGCCTTTGTGAGAGTTGCTCTCGATTTCATAACGTGATTCCATGAGACAGTGAGCAGATCTGGTGCCTCACTGCCAGCTGGAAGGAAAGGGCCTTCTGTTTTCTGCACCAGCAGAAAACTGACCCAGCTGATACAAATGGAAGAGTTTCTGCTGGAGTCATGAGCTGAGCAGGATCAGTGAAAGCTTGAAAGGGGAACCGGAGCCAGCCAGAAGGAGATGGCTGGTAGCCGAAGGGAGAGAGGCTGGGGAGGAGGCTGAGGGAGGGGAGGTGTGCTACTGCTGCCTCTGTACACAGAGGGCTGTTGGGTTGTTTCTGTTCTTGGTGGAATTGCAGCCCTGCAGTTTCCATGGATATCCTTCTGTCCGCATGTAGACTAGGATTTGTCCCTCAGCGTGATTTTGCTGCGCCTGAGCCTGTCATTTCTTACTGGGCAGCAGTGCAGCTTGAGCACTCCCCAGTCCTCACACGGCCAGTCATTCTCATGCCGTGTTAGTCTTGCTCATGGAAGTCCTCTGTGTCACTGTGTGGTTGACAAAAGTGAAAAAACTAACATGGTGGGATGGTGAAGGACTGTCTTCTCTCTGGGTTGGGGTCAGCCTGCTTACCTGATACAAGGGGCGGCCCAGCCTGGCACAGAGCAGCCGTGGCTTGAGGGACAAAGAAGAACGACCTTGGGCAGCGCAGGGTGGGACTCCATAAGCCAGAGTTACTGTCAAAGAAGCACCCTGCCTGGAGGGTGGCGTCAGCGAGGAAAGTGGTCTTGCAGAGCCTGCAGCTAGCATCTTACATTCCTTCCTGTCATTGATCTGCCAGCTGGCACGTGCTTGGTGGTGTTCTTACCGGATGTGAGCTTCATACACCATGTCTTAAGCTCTACAGAACTTCAGTATTTTTGCTGTCATTGTTATTCTCTTAAATGATCAAACAGTTTAAATTGAATTTAGAAGAACAATTTAATGAGTAGAAGTGGAAGGGAGGAAAACAGGTGTTCCCGTTCTGAAGAAAATGGAAGGCACTCCTGTGTTTCATTGAAATGTAACAGTCAGGAGAGTTCTGTGACATGTTTTGATTTCTTTGTAATGTTAATTCTTGGTTTGGAAACATTATAAAAAACACAAAATTATCAGAAGTGATTTTATGATAAGTTTCACAAAAAAGTGTTTTTTCAGTTTGGAACTTTCTTTACATAAAACAAAAACTTAGTAAAAAAAAAATGTATAGCCTTGCCTAGATGGAGCATTGTGCAATATTTGTCTTTTCATGCTCATCATCGTTTGCTGAGTATGAGATAATTTGTATTCCTGCATCAAGGTCACATGACTTGATTCATGCAGGGAATTTGTTCAGCCTGTGGCTCTGTGCACCAGATCCATGGCGGTTTGTTTCCACAGCCCTTCCAGGTAACAGTAACAGAGCAAAGCTGCATATTTGTCTAAACAGAATCTATCATACACAAGCAAAGTAAGTGAATCAATTGTTTGACTGCTGGAAGTATTCACATTCTTGAAAAATGTGATATTTTTAGCAAGCAGTGTTCCCACATGTTTTGGGCAGCAGTTTCTCCCCAGCAGTTCAGTTGGAAATTTAGGAACACTAAGTAGAACAATCGCTTGTTGACAAATCCATTTCAGTCACACTACTTTCCAAATTATTACTGCTGATGTTCATGAAACACCTATAAAATACAACAGCCTTCATCATACCTGTGTTACATTTAAACTAACGTTTTTTTACCTTAAAGTCTTATATGAACTGGCAAAAGCATTCCCGGCGTGGAAACACAGCAACTGGCTTTTCGTTCTGCAGAGCCTTGAAGAAGCAGAACCAAAACAACAGAGTTCTCTACGGGGGACTACCAAGAACGTTGAGTACATCAGTGAAATGCGCGAGTTCAGGAAGCATTGTGTCTGAGAACAAATCAAAGCCGCTGCTCTCAGACACAGTTTGTGGAAGCGCTTTACTAATTACCAGCAATTTTTAAAATTCTTCACGTGCGATAGCTAAACATATGCAGGTATTATTCCTTAGATTATTTGTCCGCAAAAAATTAAGCCCAGCTGCTACAGACAGAGGCTTGGTCCAACTTGTTGTAGCACAAAAGGACATTTGTCTTCAAACAGTTTTCAGATACCTTTGGACTGATTTTTTGTCTTAAACTCCCTAGTAACTCCCCAGACTTTTTGCAGTGTGACTACTTGTACAGATCAAAAATTCTGTTAGATGCAGCAGAAGCAGATGCATCAGAGCAAATGAGACAGTGAGATTAATCTGCTGGGGAGAAACTGCTGCCCAAAACATGTGGGAACACTGCTTGCTAAAAAATACCAAATTTTTCAAGAATGTGAATACTTCCAGTGGTCAAACAACTGATTCACTTATTTTGTTTGTAAAATAGCTGTAAACACCGTGCTGAACAGAATTTTCTAACTCGCAAAATTACACTGTGAAATTGGCTTGCAAGCATTTGCATTCCTCGTGCAGTGAGGGTGTCACCGCTTTGCATCGCCTTGTGCAGAGCAATCAGAAGCTGATAAAACCTGAAGGTAGTACGTCCATTCAGGTAGTATCTGTCCTTAAGGTTACAGCTCCACTGTCAGTCTGTTACATCTGTTTATTCTTTCTAGATTACCCATTCCCAGGGGGCTGTGACACAAACGTTGATGGATGGGGCAGCACAACGCATACAGATCGTGCCTTCCGATTCAGGCCTCTCTTTACCACAGCGTATACAGGTATGCTTCGTCCAATACATTTTAAAAGCAGTGATGAATTATTTATTTCCACCCATTTTTGTGTATGATTCTACTTTATTTGCTTAGTGTTATTGGCTAGACTGTAAATATTCAGTTCTGGGTGGCAGAGATTATTACTTTGTAAAGAGGAATAAAACATTATTCCAATGCTTGTTTGATTTCTTTTTCTCTTAAGAATTTTAAGATGTACAAAAATTATAACTGCTGAATAGAAAAAATGTGTTCATTTTTTTTTTTTTTTCCCAATACTGTAATGATACTGCTCTTTAAAAAGTGAATACCTTCTAGATTTGGTCGTTCAACTGAGTTGTTGGAACATTTCTACATTTTGGGGCAGGGTGGGAGGACGTACAGCATCACCTTGTTGGTACAAGCCATGAGAAAGGGCAGGGCAGTCTAATCTCTGAAGTGCATTGAAAGATGCTGGTTGTTGGCCTTCTCAACCAACGTTACATGTTGGTAAGCTAATGTATAGCCCAGCCAGGTGATAATCTCCAATTCAAGTGAGGGTAGGAAGTTTTTTGGCCATGTGGGTAGCTAAACCATAATCAACATACATGGGTACTATGGAGCTTAGCAGTGTTTGAGGAATAGGAGTTTGTAGTTTGTCCCTTAAAAGTCAATACAAATCCTTGCAAATGTTTTATTTTTAGATTTCCTTGTAAAGAAAAATATTAACTGCAGAATAAATTTAAAAAATATTCCGAGATGCATGTTGTTGCATATGAAACCGCTCCAGTTTGTGAGCTAGCTGCCAGTATAACTGTGGCTGCTTTTTATTCTGCTGCTTCACTCTTCAGTGTTTCTCCCTGTTTCTCCCTGTTTTTCCCTGTTTTTCCCTGTTTCAGTGCATTCCAGCTTTGTCCTACCTTTGAGATTCTTCACAAGCACCCCCATACATGATCCTCTGTTTTCTTTTGCCACTACCTGTGCTCGAGTCCTGGTACCAGTCTCATCTATCCAGATCTTTATTCTTTCAGCTACCTCCACTCCTTTTCAGTAGTTGATGTACAGCTGTACCTTTAATTAATTTATATTAATTGATTAACTGCTATTTCCTTATCCTGCTTCCTTCGTCAATATGTGTGCACTGTAATGTCCCTGTAGTGGAAGCTTTTTAATGTAATTTCATTGTGGTGGTCTGAATGTAGGATGGCATAAAATCATGAGCCTTAATTGGTGAACACCAAGACAGTTCTGTCAGTTTGAAGCCAGTGGCAGATGTCTAACCCTTGTGCCAGCTTCTGGGGGCAGAGACAGGGACTATAGATAATGCAAATAGGATGGACATAGAACTATCTCTAGGGACAGTTTTGTGCCAGTTTTTCACAGTCTCCAGTAGCTGGAAGAAGCTGGAAGTCCAGTAGCTGGAAGATTGCTTGTTTCTATCCCCGATACTTTGCTTTGTCTCTTTTTTTTTTTTCCCCACCACACTCATAAGTTCTTGCTTCAAAGTGGATGTTGAGTGTTTTAGCAGAGTGGTTGTCTTTTGGCATGTTTGGGACAGCACTCAGGAGAGTGGTACCCTTCCTGCAGCAGGCATCTACAAACATGGCAGCAGTATAAATAATAACCAGTTTGATAACAGAGTAATGAAAACTGTCCTCGAAGCAGAATTTATCGTGAAAAGTAAAAAAGTTTGTACAATCAAATTCATGTCAGTGAAATGTTCAAAAAACATTAGATTGGTTCATTTTGAGCTTATCATTTCAATTAATATTTTTTGCTTTGTTTTGTTATTGTTAAATGCACATAAATAATTGTCTGAGTTCTTGACATACAAAAGCATGACTAAAATATACTTAAAACATATTTCAGTAGTTTCCCTTCTTAGGGAATGTTAACACTGTTTCTGTGGTGGTGTCACACTAGTAGGCAGCTCAGCACCACCACACCACTTTCTCACTGCCTCCTCTGCAAAAGAATGGGGAGAAATACAATGAAAGAAAGCTCAGGGGCTGAGATAAGGACAGGGAGATCCCTCCGCAGTTACTGTCACGGACAGAACAGACCCAGCGTAAGGGAGATGACTGTGATGTATTGCCTATTGATAACAGATCAGAGCAGTGAGAACTGGAAGCCAACTAAAAATGCCTTCCCCTCATCCACCCTCTTCTACCTCCTCCCCTTCAAACAGGGGAACAGGGAGTGGGAGCTGTGGTCAGCCTGCAACACTTCGTCTCTGCCACTCCTCCATGGCCACATTCTGCTGCTGCTCCACGTGGGTCCCTCCCACAGGTGCCGTCCTTCCTGAACTGATCCCCATGGGCTTCCCATGGGCTGCAGCTCTCCCAGCCCTGCTCCAACACGGCTCCATCCCACGGGGCCCACCCTTCAGGAGCTGCTCCACTGCAGGCTCCTCCCCACAGGCTGCAGCTCCAGCCCCAGCCCCGGGCCTGCTCCTGCGGAGGGTCTCCATGGGCTGCGGCCTCCTTCAGGCCACATCCTCCTGCTGCGTGGAGATCTGCTCTGCGTGTGCCCATGGGCTGCAGAGGGACAGCCTGTTCCACCATGGGCCTCTCCTGGGCTGCAGGGAGCTTCTGCTCTGTGCCTGGAGCACCTCCTGCCGTCCTTCTGCACTGTCCTGGGTGGCTGCCGGGCTGCATCTCTCCCATGTCTCACTCCTCTCTCCCAGGTGCTGTTGTGCAGCAGTTTTTCCCTTCCTAACTCTGCTCTTCCACAGCACACCCAGTGTAGCTCATGGCTCAGCTCTGGCAGCAGCGGGGCTCTTTTTGGGGGCTGCCCCTGCAGCACCCTTGCTACCAAGCCTTGCCATCTGAACCCAATGCAGATAAAAGCTGCAGGGCACGTTATTAAATGGACAGTTCTGTTCAAAACCAGCAGGTGGACTAGTCCTTTGTGTTTAAACGTGTTTTTTTTTTTTTCCTAAACCAATAACAGGGAATTATTGAGATATTTAATCTATCAAAATGATATTCAAATGAAAGTCAAAAGTTGTTAACAGGCCAGGCAGTAAAAGAAATGAAAAGAAAAATCCTCTGTTAGCGTCAGGGCACTTAAGTGAAAATGCATGGGAGAAATACTACTTTAAGCAGTCACTCCCTAACTAGCATACTCCTGCTTTATGGCATGATCCCTTTGGCAACATTGATTTTCAGATTATTAAGAAACATGACATGTTGTCTTTGAGCCCACAGGGATTTCCTTGAGAAGATAAGTGGTTTTCTTTGTCCCTCTGATTATTTTATCTTATCTCAACATTTAGAGTACCTGGATTTGAGTTGTTATAAAGTCATTATGCTTCGAGTTGCTCCATTTTCTGAGTCCCATTGAGATTTAGGTGGAGTTTTGCAGGTATCTGACTAAGGATTCAGCTGCAGACAAACTGCTCTTCATTATTTAAACTGCATTCTGTTCAGTTGTCAAGCCTTGGAGCTGCAGAAGGCATTTGTGCAGACTGAATGGCTTTGTATGGTTGTTGACAGAACCATAAGCCCACTATATCATGTAGTGAAGACTACAGGGGCATCCCCCTAGAATTCCAGGAAGCCATTTGAAGAATTAGGGCTGTTAAATTGACGTGAAGTGAATTGTGTGAAGCAGCAATGGTTCTTCTGCCAAATTTCTCTACAAATACATACCTTTAAACAAAAGGGGCTGGGCTGTAATCTGGTAAACAGATAATTTAGCATATATATCCCAAAAATAATTTTGACTTTAGCTCAAATTGGCATCCTTCACTGCTTGGAACATGTTGAGTTTGAGTTAGCTATATACTACGCTTTGTATAAACCAAACTAGGTAAAGTATGTGCCTTTTCTTTTTGATGTATACAGTTGCACTTTGAAGTCTGATAGTAAGACAGATTTGAGCTATGAGTATCTTCTAAAGAATAGGTCTGAATGTTCAGTAAGCAGCACAGTGCTCTGTGTTTGGCCTTTGTACATGTATGCACCTGGCTGAGGATTAACATTACATCAAATTTGTCTTAATCCCAGCGAAGTGGAAGTGTTTGGAGACAGGAAGGGAACATCAGGTACTTCGAAAATAGCCAGAAATGACACATGGGAAACAAAGATTGTAACATGAAGAAAAATGGAATGTAAGGAGAAAGGTATGGAAAGAAATGAATTTAAAGGGCAAGAAATCGTAAAGGAATTGGAAGTAGAAATAAAGGACTCATTTGTGGCCCTGAGTATGTGGATATCTTAGACTGAATGGAAGCCCTGTATGAATCATGCTGGTAGCTGCTGTGGGTTTTTTGTCCTGTCTTCCTACCCCAGAACCCGGTCTCATGATAGCTGATGTTCTTGTTTTGTATTTTTAGACTCTGGAATTTCATATTTTTACCTGGATTTCTAGGCTAAATAAATTTTAATTCTGCTTTGCAGAGAAAAAAAAATAAAAGGTGCCTAAAAATGTTAATACCAAATTTGATTGATCTGTAGCTCAGAAAGAGTTTGCAGGAAACAGTCATTGCAGAATGATGCTCCTTAATCTCTAGAATAAACCAGGCAGTTCTTTATGCAGGCCTTTGGAGAGAAGGGCAAGAAATGAATAAAAGTGATGAATAAAATGAACAAAATTTTGTAATGGAAGATATATGGAATCTTGATTGTTTACCTCACAGATTATAATCTTATAAATTTGGCAAAAAATTGAGTTTATGGGAGGGTTCTTCTGTAAAAGTGTGCTATATTTATGCTTCCAAATAGGATAAAATGGAAAAACAAAACAGTCTGTATGTCTGTTCCTGATTAAGAAATGAAACATGAAAATCAGTTTTTTGTTTTAAAAAAAGAAACAGCGGCAGGGAGGGAGATCCTGTTTGACTTATATGATCTAGGAACATACGTGTGAAAGCCACCAAAAACCTGAAGCATAGACTTCATATGAAGGTGCAACAAGCTCACTGCTTTTCCTGCTGTTTGCTGCTTCCTTTGCTCACTCTGAAGCCTGCGGTTGCTGTAGGATGTCCCTTGTTAAGCGCCCGCACGGGAAGCACTGAGTGCTGCTCGCGGTGTGCGGCGAGGGCACGCGTTAAGGTTTCTCAGGACCTGACAGGCCCTAGGGCTGAGTTACAGACGCCTCAAGTTCTGGATGCTGTGATTGCCAGGGGGTCTGGTAGTATTCTAAAAGCATGAACTCAGGTCGGGACTTCAAACCCAAGGGTGGCTCACGTGCGGTTAAAGCGAAAATCCAAGGTTTTGCCTGAGTTTGCTGAACTCCTGCGTGGCAGAGGGTAAGACGATCCTGCTTCACAAATGTTAAAGGCAAAATTCCAGTTTTCTTCAAGTGCCCAGACTGGGCCCCAGAGGTGATCTTAAACTACCATAACAATTTGAGATAAATGTATTATTAGATTGTCACAGATCAGCAGACGGGCCAGAAGATTCAGATTGTTACAGCACTTGATCAGAGCTCAGCAGGCAAGCAGTTCATCCTAACAAATCATGATGGCTCTACCCCAAGCAAGGTGATCCTTGCCAGACAAGATTCCACTCCAGGAAAAGTTATCCTAGCAACTCCAGATGCTGCAGGTGTCAACCAACTGTTTTTTGCATCCCCTGATATATCTGCACAACACATCCAGGTAGATAACCCACTTTATTTCATAATTTTGGGGTAACAGGAGATGTTTTATTTCCAAATGTGTCTGTCTGGGTTCTCATTTTTTGAGTTTTTATTTTTTATTATTTTTAATGCTGTACTTTTCCTTGCCTTAGGATTCAGCATGGATGCTTAGAAATTATGAAAAAAAAAACAAATATTTTCTTGTAAACTTACTGCTTTTAAACTTTATACCCTGGCTTGTGAGATTAGGAAGAATATTGTTACTTCTGTTGTCATTTCCAGCTGTACCAACGGTCCTTCTTTATTGCTGCTTCATTGACTCTCCGTCTAGTTTCATATATTGTTGAAAAAAGAATTTTTTCCTCCCTTGTCTTTATCACTTAACATTTCCTTCTACTTGTTTTCCTTTTCATACCCTGTTGTAGCTGCTGTTCAGTGCTGTGCGAGTTGCACTCCGAGGCAGTTTCTCAGACTGTTAGTAGGGAAGGACATTATTTGCTGGCAGTGGGGAAGTAGCACTAAAGATTCTGCGGTTACAAACCCCAAAATGATGTGAGCTTGTTACTAGTCAGGGTTGTAGCTCCCTAAACTGGTCCCCAGTGCCCTGTACTCCTGTTGTATGTGCTGCTTCTTAGTCTTCATCCTCCATTACGATGGCTTCGGTCTGTTGAGTCCAGTGTCTTACACCTGAGCAACAGCCAGAAACAGGTGCTTAAGTAAATGTGTTAAAAACTGGACAAGTACATAAGGATCTGCCTGAGCATGTCCTTCTCTGGCATTCCTTGATGGTTTAGAGGGACCTCCTGACCTCGAGATTGCAGTGAGACCTTCTAATTTGGTAACTACCACCAAAGTTAGTAACGTTTTTGGTTTGTGTAACAGACCAGTATGCTTTGGCCTGTGTAATATCCTGTGGCAGTAAAAACTAGGGTGTAAAGGGTTCTAATACCCTCCTTCAAGTAATCTGTTTTCCAGAATGAAAACTCCTGATCTTTTTAGTCAGTGCTCTTCTGGGAGCCAGTCCACTACCCACTACTCTGACACACATGTTGTGCAGCTAGTAGCAAAAATCAGTCCAATGGAGAGCAATTCCAGCATGTGGTGGTATCAAACGTTTTGTATTTTAGGTAAAGCTCAACAAAACTGTAAACCAGTGGGGTATGATTTGAAGTAATCCTTAAAAGAAAGTTATTTTCAAAGACAACTTAAAAGATGAGAAGTGTGCCACGCTGGTTTAAAGAGCAAGATTCAGGGATACAGGAAGTCTGGACAAAAAATTAAAAGCTGTACTTCTGATTGTAGGGTTTGGGCAACACCGGAGAGAGTGAGAAACAACAGAATACGCCCTCACTTGAGTTAGAGTGCCAGCTACTGTGTAGTTGCAGAGTTTGTATTTCACTGACGGTTAGTGAGGATAAAAACCAGTACCATTAATTTGTTTTTCAACTCCATATTCTTTGGACTCTTTCATATTTTTTGTCCTAAACAATCTTTCGTCTGCAGTTTTGTCTTTTCTGCCATACCTCTGTAGCCTTCACTTGCGTTACCCCGTTCATTTGCTATGCAGAAAACCTCTCCTTTATTGCATCTGATCTTCATGCTGACACACTTTGCAAGGCTCTTTCTCCCATCATCTGTTTCACCTTCGGTGGCTCTTCTTCATCTTAATAATCAAGTTTTATTCTTCATATTCGAGGTCAATTGATGAGTTCTGAGGTTTTTATCTCCTCCTGGGCCAAATTCTGTAGTCCTTCCCTATGTGGAACTTTCAGCTTCAGTGCCAGTTTCATCTACAGAAGGACTTGAAATTTGTTTATTTGTATTTTGTATAATGTCATGAACATGCATAACAGTAATAATGGGAATTAGGAAGGAATGAAAGGTTAGCGTTGTTTTAACTTGTCAAGATTATTTCTTTCAAGCAGATGTTATACTGAAAGAAAGCTTAGTAGGCAAATCTCTGAGACAGTGTTGTTAACAAAGGCTAACTAGAAGGAAGCAGACTTGTTAAGCATTCCCACATATATAAGCCTGCACTGTTTTCCAAACTTTGAAAAAAGTGATGCCTTAATTATCTCTGTAGAAGATAAGGCACTGTCTCTTCCAGTGTTACCAGAGGTCCTGCTCCGAACACGCAAAGCGAGAGTGACAGTGTCAGAGTTCCCATTAAGACACTGTAGAAGTCAGAAACTCAAAAAACCTCTACGTTGTGTAACTTTTTAATCAGAAGAACAGTTTGCTTTTTTTAAAGACCAAATAGAAGGCCGCACTGCCTGCCTTGCAGTGCTGTGGCTCTAAGGTACTTAACAAAGCTTCACGAGGGCCAGAGAACAACAGATAAGAATGCAGTAATAATGTCGAACAGCTACTGACAACCAGCCTACACAGCACTTGATAATAATGGTACTGTTCAGAGTACGTTTTCTATTTGTCCACCGTCTGTGTGTGTTACAAAAAAGGAGTTAAGAAACCTGAAAGTAGAAATAACGGCATTTACATGGCATTTTTTTTGTTCTGCTTAACACTTTTGCCTTTTGTACCATGACCGAGCCGTTAGAAAGTAAATACAAAATCCAGCAGGAGGTCTGTATCCAGCAGAACAAGTATGCAGCTGATAAATGTTTTTCAGAATGTCAGTGTTCTGCAGAGGTAGTATTCAGATAAAATGAAGTCTTGAAATCTGTTTGGGAGTTCTACAAGTGAAACTTCTGTTCCGTCCTGAACAGGAGCACAGTGGCAGGTAGCTCAGCTCCTCCGTGTCTGTGAAGGCTGTGAAACGTAGGCAAGGAAACCTCGTAGTGTGTCGGTTGGGTCCCTTATCGTAGAGGAAGTCCACAAACATGAGATTTACTCTAATATTTCTGGATGGTAAGAAAAAGAAAAATGAAATTATTTCCTGCTTTCTTTCAGATTTTAACAGACAACTCTCCCAACGAACAGGCCCTAAATAAAGTGTTTGATCTGTGTGTTGTGTGTGGAGACAAGGCATCAGGTATTTAACTTTTTTTTTTGTTTCAAAGCTTGTGCAATTTTATAAAAGCTGTTTAAAATGCTTCTTAAGCTATGTAGCAGTTTGCATACATACAAATATATATGTGTACGTACAGAAAAGATACACAACATTTTTCAGCAGAGAATCACACTAAATGTTACTCAAATGTCTGTGGGTGGGACATATTTATTGCTGTTGGACATCAGAAATGTATTGTGTTTTCTACTAGATAATTTTTGCCTATTTTTTTTCTTAGGCTAATTTAGGCTAATACATTTTATTTTGTATCATAAAAATCAGCTGATAGAATGACTTAGGTGACTTGCTGGTTTTTGTTCCTTAAAAGGAGGCCACGCAGTGAACTATGTTACTGTTGTCAGGTTCTTTTCCAATAGGTGAAAAACTTGTTCCTTACTTAAAAGTATGAAACCAATAGGCAAGGAAGACGTTGCAGGTCTATGAAGAAAGTGCTAATGTGAGATTTATGTGGGACAGCTAGTTATCTGAAGAACCATTACTGAAACTGTAAGAATGCATTACGGTTCCAGTTAAAAATAAGCTTCAGACCAGTGTATTCATATATTGCCAAAGTAGAGTGCTAAGGAGGAGAAAAATCTTTCACGCACTAAATTTTGTGTGATGATTGTAAGAGACTGGAAGGAAGTGCAGTAGCAGCTGTGCACTGGAGAACTCTGAAGCTTTTCCACCTGTCCCACATTCCCTCCGCATCTGTGCCTGCCATCAGGTGCTTCAGATCTGTCAGAGCTGGGTTTACTGAGGGGGCCTCTTGTCTTTTTTAAAAGAGAGAGAGAGAGCATTGGCAAGGCTTTAGCTGAAAGCTCCTTTTTCTTCTCACTTTGTTTGTTGTAGAAGGTAATGGGCTGTAGGAGAAAGGATGTGTTAACTTGGCTCTTTACTTATTTAGCTAAAATTAGACTAAGTAGAGAAATGGTTGCTCCCTCAGAAAATTCTTACCGTTTGTCGGATTGAAGTCTATGTGGCGGACCTTCAGTAATACCAACAGTGACAACTGCCATTAAGTTACTCCTTTTGAGAAGGGATGGGAACAGAGTGTATGAAAATGCAGGGCAGGGGAGGGAAGTAGATAACCTATGGACTTCATCATGACAGGATGTAGAGCAAACTGCCTAGAAAATAAAATCAACTAAGAATTTTCTAATGAAGCCAAATATATATGGATATGTATGAATACTTATTCACAAGCCCAGCTGCCATTAAGATGGTATGCTCAGTGGTGTTTAATACATATGAGCTTTGTAAAAGCACTACATTTAGTAGTGGTGTAATATGGTTGCGATGAGGGAATCTAGAAAACCTAGAAATTACAATTTCTAGAAATTTCACAGAATAACAAAATGGCCTGGGTTGGAAGGGACCTCAACGATCATCCAGTTCCAACCCACCTGCTGCAGACAGGGCTGCCAGCCACTAGATCAGACTGCCCAGGAACCCATCCAGCTTGGCCTTGAAGTCCTCTCTGTTTCGGACAGACAGGACTGATTTATCTAGAAAAAAAGTTTCAGAGGAATGAGGAAAGAATCTAAGGATATATTTTACTTTAAATTAGTTTATCTTTGAAATGTCTTTCTGTAATATGCCCTACTTAGTTCAAAGAACAGCCTCGGTGCCCCACAGTAGGTATTTTGAGTGTTGGTCAGTGATCTTGGTTTTATTTTATTTTTTTCAGGATGACAGAATTGTCACTGTTGGAAATGTCAAGTATGCCTTAATCAAACCTTCTTAGGAGTATTTGTAATTTGTGCTGGTAAATGCAATGTTTGCATTTTCCATGTTTCCATTAGATACAATGCGTAAAATTTATAGAGATGAATTTGTAATGACTGATAGCAGGACTTGACCGTAGGGAGACAGAAAACATTGCTGGAGAATGTGTAAATTAAGAGTTTATTCTGTGTTCTTGCTGACTTGTTCTCTTAGCTTTTTTAGCACTGCTGTCAAGAAATTCAGCAAGAAATTAATAAGCAGCTTGGTTATTCACCTGTTTAAAAACCTGGTGAAGTGCTTTAAAGTAGACATATGTTTTGCTTGTATTTTTGTTGCTCTATAGCCACGTGTTGTATTTCACGGTCTGTAACCCATGGGGAGAAATAAGAGTGTTTTGGGTAAAGAAAAGCTCTAAAGAAGCAGAGGTGTTACAGTGCAAAGCTGATGTCAGGATTTCTGTTGTTCTGTGACTAGGTCGTCACTATGGAGCAGTAACTTGTGAGGGTTGCAAAGGGTTCTTCAAAAGGAGCATCCGCAAGAACCTGGTGTACTCGTGCCGCGGAACCAAGGACTGCGTCATTAACAAGCACCACCGGAACCGCTGCCAGTACTGCCGGCTGCAGCGGTGCATCGCCTTCGGCATGAAACAGGACTGTAAGTCCCCGTCGGTGCAGGCCACTTCAGCTGGCAGCTGTCTTACAGCTGGTGCTAGAAGATGTGTGCTTTATTGTATGGCGAAGTTGATTATCTTGGCTTTTATGGTTTTAAATAGTTATATTTTCCCTTCAAACAATTGTGTGAGTTTGGTGCGATCAGACGTCCGAAGTGTTTTCAAGCCTATGCATCGGTTTACAAACTTAATGAGCCCATTGCCTGTGGTAACAGTGAATTGTTCCTAGGCAGCACATGTTGAGCGTGTCTCCATGTTTGCTTTTCATGTGTGCAGCCCAGTTTTCCTGTGTGTACTTGTTTCTCACTGTGGTGGGGAGAGAAAAGGAGGTCGATGCCGTCTGGTGCTGTAGCTTCCTCAGGGGGGTTATTTGTCCCTTGAATGAGTCTTGGCCCTTTCTCAGCAAACTGGGATCCAGCTGGGGAGCACAGGGTGAGCAAAGGAAGAATAAAGCTTTTGCTGCCATTGCCCACCCTTCCCAAGCACCATTCCTGCATTACAGGGTGGGTTTAATGGCATCGCCCACGCTTGGTGGCGTTATGATGGTTGTTCTCATGGTACTTTTCACTATGAAAGCTGAAACAGTATCACAGCCTTCTACTAACCTGGAAGATTTTTAATATTTTTCTTCAGTTATGTTTTTTTGGAAAATGTGTAGTTCTTTTTCTTCTTGCCTTTGTTTTAAAATAATGAACCTTCAGGATTCTCCTTATAAGCGTGAGCTGTTTCTGAGTACAATACAATGTTAGAGAGGCTCTGTTAGTCACTAGCTAATGCTTTATCAGACTGGTGAATTGGTGTGTATTTTAAGTGACATACAGGCCTGGTTCGTAACTCTTCCAGATTCTTAAAATTTCATTTTAATGTTCTCTAGTTCATCCAAAACAAGGTGATGTATCTGTTGACTAAAGCCCAGAGTCATTCCACGTAGTTTCACTGAGCGCTTCAAATTAAAAATCTGCTTATTCTATTAAGTGAGTGATTTTGGGTCAGGGTCTTACCCAGATGGTGAATGGCCTCAGCTGAACTTTGTCATTGTCCCTTTGCCCCTCTTTTGTCTAAGCTCCTGACCTGGGAGGCTTCTTTAAGTGCGTAAAGTCGTGGGGTGAAGTTCAATCCAGACCTACAATACATGGAAAAGAAAGGGTACTGTGGGGCCTTCTGAGAGGGGAGGGGGAAAGCAGTGAGCAGATTAAAAATGAAGTGTAAGGGGATTTCTGTCATAATATAACTTGAAACATGATTCAGATCCTATATGTGGGATTTCAGACCTTGACTACCACATCATTTCCTTAAGATCAAATCAAGCGTGTGTGTGTTGGTTTTGGCCCAGCCTATTAGTTGGTTGGTTAGGTTGTTTTTTCTAGGTTAGAATCTCTAAATACTCAGAATTGTTATTAAAATTCAAAAGTAAAGAGGAAGAATAATAAGGATTATTTCTTAGACTGTGACTTTGTGGTATGACTTAATAGTTGTATGCTGTTCCATTAGCTGTGCAGTGCGAGAGGAAACCAATTGAAGTGTCGAGAGAAAAATCTTCCAACTGTGCAGCTTCTACAGAGAAGATATACATCCGGAAAGATCTTCGTAGTCCCTTAGCTGCAACTCCGACTTTTGTAACAGATAATGAAACAGCAAGGTATGTAAGTTCTGCTTTAGGAGCAGCTATCTGTGTCCCTCAAAATCACCCCAAAACTGAAGTGTGTGTTGTTTTGTGTCAGGTCAACAGGTCTGCTGGAATCAGGAATGTTTGTTAATATTCAGTCTGGAATAAAAAGCGAGCCTGCTGTGCTGATGACTCCAGACAAGGTGCGTGGTGGTGTGACTGGTGTGTTAGGTGCTGATTTGATACTTTTGATTTGCTTGCTATAAATGTGTATATAGGGACGGAAGGTTGTTCTGTTTTCTTGTACTTCTTTAAAAATGAATTTATCAAAACAACATTCCTTTACAACATTGCCCAGTGTTGCAGATGCCTTCTCTTCAGAAGAGTGCTGTTAGCCCTCTGTAGTAAAAATGCAAAAAGCCCTACAAAGTAAATGCCTCCCTCCCCCATTCCTAGACAGCTTTAGGGGCCGCTTTATTTTTCTTTGTATTTGGCAATCCTGACACTTGGAGAGGTTTTTTTTGTTCCAACAGAGTGGGATGTTTGCAAAACCTCACATGGCTATGGCATTATCACAGTGCATTTCATAAATACGGTTACTTTTTTTTCCCCTGTACTGTTAATATTTTTTCAAAGCTAATAAAAGCTATCTCAGCAGTGATCTTGCTTCTGATGTATTTCTGAGCTGGCTTTCCTTTGTTTCCATTGTGTTACGGGTACTGATCCACCAAAGCGATGTGATGATGTCCCTGCATATGCACAGTGGGAAGCTTTTGTATTTTTCTAGCTGACGTTAAATCACCTTGTACTGGTTTTGTGCATTTTGCCTTGTCCTGTCTGCAAAGTGCCCCATCAAAAGTTGTTTCTTCCATTTCACTTTTCTGGCTCTATCTGTATATGACTAAGCAAGCTAAATGACACATAGCCTGCTGGTGCTAGCAGCAGTCTACTTGGCTGTAAACACACACTTCTCATTAATTTTTGTCGTTGAGCAGGCCTGCTGCCTGCGTCAATTACTGGCCACTTCTGAATCACCTTGTTCCTCTGCACTTAAAGTTACAACAAAAAGACTGCAGCAGAATTATTTTCCTGCTTGCTGAAAGGTGACTTTTTATATGTTCCTCCCTTCCAAACATTCTCCTGCCCTGCTACTACTGACTTGTTCACATGAGGAAGAAAGGAAGATGCTAAAAATATAATCTATTGCAGTCCTGTAGTCCCAGTGATGGACTAGTGAGTGAGATGCTAAAATTTGTCCCTGTCCTTGCTTGCCATCTGTAGTATACTTTCTGAAAGAAATAGATAACTATTACTTGTAAAAGCAAATGTCTACATATTTCATATTTTAGAAGCAGTGCAGTGTCTAATTGCTGCGTAAGGATTGCCCATTTACTGAAAACAGCAATTTTCTAACAGGTCTATCCTTGAGCTCAGTTCTTCGTTAGTGTAAAAGTTAGATTCTTCTATTGCAAGTTATCTGCTGCCAATAGAAAGAATTAAAAGCTATAATTTTCCCTTAGGTTGAAGCCTGTCAGGGAGATTTAAGTACACTGGCAAACGTGGTGACATCATTAGCAAACCTCAGTAAATCCAAAGACATGTCACAAAGCAGTACAGAGCTATCTATGATTGAGAGTTTAAGTAATGGAGATGGATCATTATCTGAACTCCAGCAAGAAGAACAAGCAAGTAGTGATGTTACAAGGTAAGGCATGTTCCACTTGAAATGTTACTCTTTTCAAGAATGTCTCTGTCAGCTCAGAGCACTAACTGAATCATCACAGTGTAGGCAACTTATCCACATTAAAACTAGTAGTAACAGCATGAGCTCATGTTAAGGATCAGTCTTGTAAGATTCTTCCAAAGGACATCAGAAGAAAGTTCAGTTAGAGAAAAATATTTCTAGTTGTTTGTTCAGGTGGGATATCAGGAAGAGGTTCTGCACCAGGGGGTGGTGGGCATGGCCCCAAGCTGCTGGAGCTCAAGGAGTGTTTGGACACCACTATCAGACACAGGGTTTGGGTTTGGGTGGTGCTGTGTGGGGCCAGGAGTTGGAGTCGGTGATCCTTGTGGGTCTCTCTCAACTCAGGATATTCTGTGGTTCTGTGAATTTCAATGTAAATCTTTCCACGGGTATTTTAGCCTTTTAGTTGTCCTTAACAGGGTGTGTTAGGTTTTGTACTGTATTCTTAGTACTATGGGAAGCCATTTCTTAACGAGCTCATCTGTGTAAGTAGTTTAATGCCCATAACTGATAATCACCTTAAAGGCTTAAAAAGCATTTTCTTTCTAGACAGGAGAACTCAAAGAACACTGCCAATACAAATACATTCTCTGTGTATCTTACAAACTCTTGTCTTGCCCTGGTTTTGACTTGGCACACATGTGAGGTACCCAGTGCAGCACTTCCTCAGTTACTCCTTCAGTCAGAATCATGTTCTTCCTTGAAGGCTTCTGACAGCTGTCCCAGCAATCTTCCTTAACCCTCCATCTATATTATACATTCTGTTCTGAAAATGCAGATGCAGAGTAAACCAATCAAGAAAAAGTTTGGTAGATAATGAAGTAATTTGTACAGTCTCAAAATACTTGGTTTCCCCTGTGTTCCACTCTCCTACACAGTCCAATGGCAAGCAGAGTGCTTGTGTTCTGCTCCTCTCCTCATATGTGCTGCTTAGAAAGTCGATGTGACCTTTAATACAGATGCTGATCTGGATCTTTGCTGTGTTCTCCTAGGTAATGATGTGCAGGGTAAGGAGTGCTGTTAGATTGTGCTGATAAACATCATTCAGTAATGCGGCTGTTCAAAAAGGTGCAGTTAATAGTAAGACTGCATTGTAATCTTTCTTTTTTTTTTGTTTCTTGGTACTTTCAGATGCTTGCTTTCGCC
>VXAV01003492.1:259990-279844 GCA_013399715.1 Alectura lathami
TTACCCTCACCCAGAAAAAAAATGGGATTGTGGCCGAGGCGTACAGCATTAACTATTGGGGAAGGGAGAGATCTTGTTCCGGGCTTACATTTCTGTCCCTGCTACGTGCAAGAGCTTTGAAGAGATCCCGTTTTCCCCTAAGCAGCTGCCATCGAGCTGCTGGTTTTCCTGTTACACCTAAGGCTGCCAAGGGGGAGCCACGCAGGATCTGGAACTCAGATCTTCCTAGCAGGAGCTTCTGGAACTTCCTAGCAGGAGACAGACAGTGCAACTTCAGAGCTTGCCCTGGAGTGCATTCCCTTTGTGCCCCCCTTCCATAGGTGAGAGACAGAAA
Organism: Alectura lathami; assembly: GCA_013399715.1. Classification (NCBI taxonomy): domain Eukaryota; kingdom Metazoa; phylum Chordata; class Aves; order Galliformes; family Megapodiidae; genus Alectura; species Alectura lathami. Next base: position 260,325 of record VXAV01003492.1, read on the forward strand.
GCTTCCCAGGTACATCTGTGCCGCCCACTTGTGCCTGCCCCAGTCACCCTCCTGTGTACACCATGAAGGTGTGCAGGCTACTGTAGGATCAAAATCTGTTCTAGCTCATTTACCATCTCAAGCATAAGACAGCGTCAGCAGCTAGGTCATTGTGTTGTTTCTTCGGGTTGTAGATGGGTATGCTGAGCACAGCAAGCACTTGCATTTTCTCTGTTAGCGTATTAATAAATGTAGATAGCAGGGGAGTGTGGAAGAAGAGAAGGTGCGCAAAGTTCTCCTTCAGACTTGGACATGAAATCAGGAATTTTAGCTTCTGTGGCAGAAAACCTTCTGCTCAATTTGAGAATCATCTCCATATACACATCAATAATCAGCTTTGGTAAAGTTTTTAGGCCTCCCCATGAGATTCTAATGCGACTCTGTACAAATGATGCTGCTCTCAGAGACGCTGTGACTTGGAGTTTGCAGGGATCAAAGAACAGAACAAAACAGTGTGTTACTGACTTCTTTTCCAAACCTGGTTACTTGAGGCAGACATCTGAATACAGATTTCAGACATGCGCATGTTCCTCCTAAATTGAGCTGAGATGAATTTGGTTTTATTTTTCCTTGGTCTCGCAGGGCATTTGATACTCTTGCAAAAGCATTAAATCCAGGAGAGAGTGCAGCGTGCCAGAACTCTGAAAGTGTTGAAGGCGGCGTGCAGCTGATTGGTGGAGAAACAGGCATGAATATCGTTGAAATAGAGGGGCCGCTGCTCAGCGACGCACATGTGGCGTTCCGGGTACTTCATGCTTTTTGACTGTTGGCTGTTTGTAACCGTTGTAGCTTAGTAATGCAGATTAATTCTGTTACAAAATACTGATTTCTGAGGATAAAACTAGAATACGTTATTATTAGCAGTTCTGGGTGAAATCCCTCTTTCTTCACACACACAGGTGAAAGTAGTACTGCCTCTGTGTGTTTTCTTGCATACTTACCTATATCTGTGTAAGCAACTTCATTCTAATTACAGTGGTTCTTCTAAAACTTCTATTCTTTACATAATGTCTCAGAAGTTGAGTTTTATTTGGGATCCTTCATCCCCAGGTGTTCCAGGCATAAATCTTTATCTAAGTTAGGATTCAAAGCGTTTACTGTGTTGGTTGCCTTGTAGTCACGTTAGAGTATCGCAGTGTGGCTGGTAAGGAAAAAAAGCACTCATTCAATTTTATTTCAGAATTATCTCATGTTTATTTTAAAAATAATTTCACTTTTTCCCTTAAACCTTAAAATGAATGTTCATACTATGTTGTGCTTCTTTTTATTTTGTGCCAGCTCACCATGCCTTCTCCCATGCCTGAATATCTTAATGTTCACTACATCTGCGAGTCTGCCTCCAGGCTGCTTTTCTTGTCCATGCACTGGGCACGTTCCATCCCATCTTTCCAAGCTCTAGGGTAAGTGCTCAATTACCCTGTTTGCTCACGCTGTGAATACGCTTTTTAATTGTTATTTGTACTGCCATCTTCAGGGATACTTCAAAATATAAATCCATTTATTAAAACTGTTCTACAGATCTTCAGCACAAAGGTAAATTCGCTGCACCAAAATGACTCCTGTCTTCAGTTCAGATACTTGAGTTTTGAAGAAAAGAGAAGTAGACTCTTAATGATAAATGCCTGCTCGCTGGCCTTCTTGAATAAGTTTTCAGTAAATAGGACTTCCTATTATTTTTGAATAGCTCCCTCCCAAACTTAAGGTGTTTATCAGACAGTCACCAAAGAGAAGCTCCTTTCTGGAGCTCCAAATGTTGCTGTCTTTATAGGTGAGTTAGTAGGAATTTTAATAAACTATATGAACAACGTGCCTAGCTAGGTTCAGCAAGCGTTCAGGATTAAGTTCAGTTGCAGAGAATTTTCCAAAAACAGATGGTTGCTGTAGCCAGAGAGTAATTGTTATTATTCTCTTCACAGTTAGTGTAACATTCTGATTTTTTTTTTCCAGCAGATATCAGTGTATCACTTAGAATTCTTAAGCTAAATGTAGTAGTGTATTGCTGGTCATCATGACAAAACAAAACAGCATGAGGAAAACTCAGTCATCAAGATTGTGAAGACACATCTAGTAAATCAGCTATGTTACAGTGGGATACAAATCTACCAGCTATGATAGAAATGCAGCACAAAGTTATGTTTATCCTCATTGACTGTGTTTTTCTTGAATTCAGTATCAAAATAGGATATGCCTGTGGTAGCAAAGACAATTCCTGTTTACAGTGAGGAATTGCGCCCTGTTCCAGGAATCTTGTCAAAAGCGTGGATGATCTGTATTTGCTCAGATGCTTAAGCCAAATTATTCTGCATTATTTAAGATGCTGTATGGTGTGCACTTGAAGCCTGTCTTGTGAAGAAAAGTTCTGTAAAATAAACAATAGCAAGGGGGGGAGAGGGTAAGTGTATTTTAGTAGAGGTTGTTGCCCTGCAGAATTTCAATGTACTTAGCAAATTAACATGATGAGCTACATCACTGTGTATTTTAAAAAGTTTTTTTTGTAACACAGGCATTCAAAGGAGTGTTAGAACAGCAAATGTATGTTTTTTCTTTAAAAAAAAAAATCTAAAAGAGCTGCCTGTATAAAAAGATTTAACAAGAAATGTGTATAGAAAATCTTCATTTTTTGAACATGTTGCTTCCCAATATATTTGTCTGTTTGAATAAGAAAATGGAGGAATAGGCTGTCTTAATATTGTTAGCATTCACCTGTGCTAGCGTTTACAGTCCCAGTCAAGATAGACATTTTCCTTCTGAAGGGCTTAAAATCCTAACATTGTTTCTCAAGTGGAGGTTTATTTGAAATTAATGATGCTTTTTAAAGTTGAGCACATTAGGCACTGTATAATTTTAACTTTTAGAAGAGTGACTCATATTTCAATTTTAAAATGAAGGGAGATCCGTGGTATTAGTAGATGAGAGGCGTTGATGAGCCAAAGCGAAACCATGATGGTTGTTTTGGAAGGAAGACAGATAGCTGTGTCCAGGTGGTTCCTTCCTCAAGCACTGTTGTCCTTAGTTTCAGCAGGGTAGTTGGCCTTGGCATGCTAATTCTGTTAACAGTATCAAGATGCTGTTTCGCTCATTTTCCTGCACCGGAATCTCAGTAGGAAAGAGGAATTCCTACTGAAACGTTATTCGGGCTGGTTGCAGCCGCTTAGTTTTTTGAGGCTGTGTGAGTTTGATCAGCTGGCTCTGGCCTAAGTTTGATCATCTATAATGTGGATCTAGGTCGTACTGTTACGTACGCGCGTGAGCCACGCTCCAGCTGAGTAGCCAGTACTCCCTGTTTTCACTGTACTTCAGCATCCTTGACAGGAGACGAAAGGGAGTGTGACAAACATTTGTAGAAGCTGTACGTAAAGTATCACATCAGCCATAAGAAGAGCGGGATCCTAGATGAGCTCTCTGCATCCTATACAGGACAAGTCTACATTTATCTGTCATCTGGCGTATTAATAGTACTGCGGGAAATCATCAGAAAACCTCTTGAATTTCTGTACCTGATTTTAAGCTTCAACATTTGATTAAAAAAAATATTGACTAAATGTGAAACTTAATTTGAGGACTAATTCTTACAACAAACAAATCCTCATGATTTCTGTTTGTACTTGGAAGTCTATATTTCAAACCTGATTCCAAACATGAAGGGGATACAGAAAATACCAACCAGGAAGCTCAGAAGCTTGATCTCACATGAATTTTTAACTTAGAAATGACACTAACCTGTGAGATTTTGAGTTTAAAAAATGCAAAATAAGACTTTTGAGTCTATTCTACATCCACAGTGCAGGAACGATGCAAATTATTTTTGCTGATGCATGCCAATGTTACCTAAAAAGCAGTGTAAATCCTAAGGAAACTTGCACGATGGAAATGATGGGATGTTGTCAATTAGTTTAACTCCAGCTTGCTCTGTGGCAGGGATCTGTTGCCTTCTTGGGCATTAAACACAAATGGTTTCTTTACAAGTGTCACTTAAAACAGGTGATTTAATCCCAGCATGCAAGTAAAATATTTTTGATGCAGGACTTCATTTGGTACTGGCAGCAGTGGGTGAATGAGGTGAGTGTTGTGTGGAGCGTTCCTCGTGTTGAAGACCTGAGTAAAAGCAGCTGGCTGGTTTCATTAGGTGGCATTATTGTGTTTTGATTTACAGACAGGATAACAGCATATCTTTAGTAAAAGCCTGCTGGAACGAGCTGTTTACACTTGGTCTCGCACAGTGCTCACAAGTCATGAACGTGGCGACCATACTCACTGCGTTTGTCAACCACCTGCAGGGCAGCTTGCAGCAAGGTGAGGAGCGCGTCGGCAGGCGCGGGGAGTTCCTTCGTGGCTGTCAGGTTGTGAACTGAGCAGAAATTTATTGCTGACCCATCAGTTGTAAATGAGAATGTACCGTACGTGAAGTTTAATGCTTAGGATTGAAACACAATAATAAGGGAAAGTACAATTCACAGGGTGGAAGTTTTTGTAAATTTCTTCAGAAGTCAGCTGTGCTACGTCTAGCAGTCTTCTGCTGTTCTGTTAGGGTGCATCAGCTCAAGATAGGAATATTTCAGGCAGCATCAACTTCAAGAACGCAAGTGTACTGTGAATATGATTCCCGTCTAGCTAGGGTATAAGGAAGAACCCAACTGTCCCTGCAGTTCGTGGCTGTGAAACAAAGCAACCAAGTGCCACCTTCATGCTACGCTGCCTTTGCATAACTTGGCTCGTTTACTTCTCTGTATTAGCTTAAACTCCATACAAGTCTCCCAGCAGATCTACACTGAGTACACTTCCTTCTCTATTAACCTTATGTCCTTCATCTTCTCTTTCACTTATTCTGCAGTGAAGGAGGTGTCCTTCTGGGTGATGTTCAAGCTGAAGTAGGGGAGTCTTCGAGCTAAAAAAAATTTCTTCATCTGTTCATAGTCTAACACATTTTACAAGTTAGATGTACATATGAAAATCTTAGATGTTATTTGCTGTTATGTGTGTGAAAATTCACTGTCTTCAGCGCTGTGCAAAAAAGAGATGGGTAAACTGTAGAAAAGCAGCCCTCTATAGATCTTCCCTCTCAGTTTACAGTGAGGACATTAAAGAATTAATTCTTAGGGGTTGTCATGTTTAACTCATATCCACAAGATCGTGCTTTAAATAAACAATACTTTGTCAGAAAAACTAATCGATTAAGCCACAAAATGTAGTGGATCAGCTGCAGATGAACAAATCTGTGCATGCCTTTGGGAAGGATACAAGTGGACTCTGGGGACTTGCGTCAGTCTACATAATCTATAAGCATGTCACCAAAAACTGTACTAATTAATCACGGTTTTATCATTACTGCAAATGTCTTATCTTTTTCCATTTAATTTGGGAACTCAGTTTGAGTGCAAAAATCATCAATTTATTTCCAATGTCTTCCAATTACCAAGGGTACCAGCTGTGCACCAGCCAGGTTCCCCTAGGTGCAGATCAGGGAGGAGTATAGCGTTCTTCGCCTCCAGAAGCGTCACGAGCGTTGTCTGACTAAAATAACCCTCACAAATGTGCGCTGACCCAACACCTGCATCTTAGATGTGCAGCGCATTCTGCGCTGGCAGTGAATTAGGAGTAGCCTTTCCTTGGTCATTCCAAGCCCTAGTCCACCTCTGATTATCGGAAATTTCAGTGGCAGGAATTCTTGGTCCAGAGATTACTCAGGCCTAGCACGTGAGTTTATAGGTGGCGTAGAGTTTCCACTGTTTGAATCTAACGAAGGTGATGAATGTTCTGAAAATCCAGTGTGACTGTAATGTGACTACACTTTTGTGTGTGGCTGTTGTTTTGTGTGTGTTGACTCAGACAAGCTGCCAACAGACAGAGGAAAACTAGTAATGGAGCATATCTTCAAACTGCAAGAGTTCTGTAACAGCATGGTGAAGCTTTGCCTGGATGGATACGAATATGCGTACTTGAAAGCAATCGTGCTCTTCAGTCCTGGTATGTAATCATTCTTAACGTGAAACTTTATTCTTTGTCTGTGGCTTTCGAGACTTGAGTGGTCAAAAGCCAGTTTAAAAATCCAGAAGGTGTGTAATGGATGACCCAGGGGACTGTAGGAGGAGGAGGGTTTCCTTCTAATGAAAATAGCTGGATGCTGCTTTGGAGCTCCAAGTTCTACTTTTGCCTCTACTGTTTGTTTATTTATTACTTTTTAATTGTAAGTCTCCTTTCTGGAGTACTTTTTCTAAGGACCTGGAATCTAATTTTCAGAAGTCTTGTTCTTGTGCGTCCAGCTGAGATGAAGCTGTGTTTTTAATGTGTGAAAGTCTGTCTTTCTGAGCCTTGATTCTCGCATCCAAAATTACAGTAACATGTCACCTCACTTCACATGGGTATAATGGAGATAAATACTGCACATAGTATTTGTAATGAGTGAACACCCGAAAATTCCTTTTCTTATTATTTCTGTCTTCTGGCCGGTATTTGCATAATGTACTGTAAGTGAAGTTTAACGGCCATACGTTAGACAGAGATGATGAAATAATGATTAATTTTTTTCTTCTGGGCGATTAGTCCACAATTTGGAGGAAGAAAGGTCCTCTGGCTAAGAAAGGTCATGGCTAAGTAGTTAGATGCCTGGGCAGACTGTAGAAAATCGCAAAAACTAATTTCCTTTATTTGAAAATTGTAGAATTAACTTTCCACTAAAGGCATTCAGATATTGTATCTTGATACTGCAGGTCTTGGAACCATCATTCAGAATTTAGGAATTTAATATAAAAACAAAGAAATACCTTTTGATTAAAAAAAAAAAATGTATACACCTGAAATATTTTCTGTATCACTAAGAATTTTCCAATGACATATTTAGAAAGTAAATCTACAGTCATTCTGTTTTGCATTAGAAAGCTTTAAAGGCATCAACAGCTTCCTTAATGCTCATTGCTGTGCCTTTGTTAGATGCTGATGTCCCATAGATCAGAGTAAATTTTACAAAGCTGCCTGAATCTCTGTGTGGTCCGTCAGCTGTGTAGGATGTGGAGGAGAGTTGATTTGCTCTCAGCTCTGTAGATTTCTGAGGTCTCAGAAGAGCTGTCTTTGCATTCAGTTGCAGGTTACCCTTTCAAAGAGAAATTAGTTGAGGTGAGAAAATCTTTTGGAACTTGGACACTTCAGAAGTATACATCTTAAGCAAGTTTTCTCATACATAATGTAAAAGAGCTCTAAAGTTAGTGCCTTGCAGCTTTCCCTCATGTTTACGATATCTTTTCTGTGAATGGTAGCTCCAAAGAGCATCCACATCTTCCGGTGAAAGTGTCAGCATCAGCGTGGATCCATGCAGCTTGGCTAAGTGCATAACAAAAACCTTAGGTATCTTTTGTTTTTCCTTCTGTTTTTGATACTGCACTGATGGAAGACTTCTGAGGTTAAAGACCTTCTTGCAAATGAGAAGCCATATAAGCATTGTCAGAAACCTCCATTAAAGATGAGAAATTCCCAGAGGATATTCCAGAGAGGTTCTTTCACTGTAAATCTCTCAGAAAAATCATATCCTGAGTATTTTCACTGTAGAGCCTAATCCTGGTCTCAGTCCTTGTGACCAGAGGAATTCTGCATGGTTGTGCATGTTTGCTTGTGCAGTCCAGCAAGGTGCAGGAGCTGTCTCGGTTTCTGATGAGCAGTATCCACCTTGGGTCTAGTTTCAGTATTAAGAGTGCTCGAAAAAGTTTGCAATTTTTCTTTTCCACTAAGGATTGAAAGCTTGCCTGGACTTTTCACTGGTACTTCAGAAGAGCCAGGGACTTCCTTCAAGTGAGGGATGGGAGGGGTTTTGCATCTTGAATTTTAGTAGATCATGCTTGCAGGAGATTAATTCACCTTTAAGTGTTCCTTACCCCAAAACCATCCTTTCATGCTATTCCTGTACTCAGAACTGGTACAGATTTCTCCAAGAAAGAAACAAAATGAGGAAAGAACACCCCAAACTCATTTTTCTTCTAGCACCATGTCTACTAGGATTTGTGTTGGCCTGTTTGAAGAAACCAATCCCATTACAGACCAGGAACCATCTCCCTAGAAATCTTACACTTGCAGAGCAATATTGACTTACTTGTTGAGCCTGAAGTTAACTTGTTTCCTTCCAATTGCATTTGACAGTACAAGAAATAGGAGGACAAATATCTTAGGGAAAGTTTGTGTGACTGAGAGGAGTCTCCTTTAGGTCACGTGGTTTTAGGATCACATTCCTAATGATGTGTAGCTGGTTTAATGTCAACATATTGCCTCATAAGCCAACATTCTCGATCCTATCAGCCACGTAACAATCTTCATACACCTGAACAGCATGAAACCTGTACCAGTACGCTGAACAGAAGGGATGCGCTGGCAATGATTCACAGCCAGAAATCACAGTTTCAGGGATTTTGCCACTCCGCTACAGAAAGGGGCTGGGCTGCACATGCAGCAGTCCTGAGGTAAGAACATCTGCTGTGGTAGCCCCTGCTGACTTGCTGTCTGCCGTAGCTGGAGGTTTGAAGATTGGTGAAAATCTTCAGTGCCAAGTCAGCTCGTTGACTGGAAGACAGCCTTGGGCAAAGAGATGAGTGAGTGCAAGGGAGTGCCTAGAAGGTTCTGCATCTTTGCCAGTGGCTGCTAGCGTACTGGCAGCAGTCTTCAGAGACTGTTTTGGAAGCAGACTTCTAGCTGTCTCTGACATTGCTCTACAGGCAGCATCATGAAGCAATGTCTATTGCATGTCAGCGATAACTCTTCAGAATGTGTTGCTTCTTTACAACCTTCCCAACCTCTTGTCCTCTGCTTTAATTCAAAATCATGCTTGCAGTCAGGTTTCTGGAGGTGAGAATGACTGTATTGCTAGATGGGACAAAATCACCTGTGAAATGGTCGGTTTGAAGGAGTCTAACATATCGTGTAACTGCTCAGCTGCTCAGAAAGCTTTTATAGCTGTAGAGCTATACCAAAATCTCCTGGTTTTGGTGAAAGAAGGCCATATATTTAGACAGCAGGAGTGACTGTAGGAAGTAATTTTTGGCTAACGTAACTTGGCAGCTCATGTATGATCCCATTTTTGGAAAATAACATCTACATGATTTGACTATGACAGTAATATATTAAGCCAGATGGATAATAAAAGTTAGACCATATAAAGTGTTCAGAATCACCAGATGATAATTGCCAAGTGTGACTTGGCAGTTAGGTTAATATCCTTTAATTCCAGCAAAACTTAGACTTCAAGTGTCTAAATCGCTGCTAAAAATTTTGTAAAAGTGGGAAAAAATGGTCTGTTCTGTGCAACACAGAGAACAGAGGTGTATCATCAGGAATGATTGCAAGCATTGCAGTTATCTGAACTCTTCCAAGTGTCTGGTTGTATTTATACACAATGAAGTACAACATCAACACAGAGGAAAAGCAAGATAAGGAGGTAAAGCAGTGTCCTTCCTTAAAAGTGCTGGAAATCTTGAAGTTGCTAGGGCTGTCAGATGATCGTTTCAGCATGCTTACAAGTAGATGGTCTGTATGGATTTCAGCGTATCTTGTGTAGAACAGGCATAACAATGTAGGGTGTCTTTCAGATCACCCAGGTCTAGAAAATGTGGTACAGATTGAGAAATTTCAAGAAAAGGCTTACATGGAGTTCCAAGACTATGTAACAAAAGCATATCCGGATGATACGTACAGGTGTGTAAACTTAACGTGCCTACTTGCTTGATCTCTTCAGAGCACCAGCGATACTGATTTACACGGTATTTCCTGTAAGAAATATGTACATTTTATTCTTACCTTCTTAAAGCTAAAAAATTACCTTTAGAGCACTTAAAATACTATGTAAGTACTCATACATACTATGATTATCATTCATCTACTTACTAATTTCCAAAGTGAAATACTGGAAATAAGATGGAGGAAGTATTGTTGTTTTCACTCTGAATTGCAGCTGTTTGAGTGTGTCTTCATTTAGCCCAGGTGTTGCACAGCGCGTTGACTTAGATATTCACGTTCTTTGTACTGTTGAATGCTGACTCTAAAGTCAGTGCTCTTGGGATCTAAGTGTTTAAACCTCTCATGAACTAGATAGAGCACATTTCAGTCAGTGTTGTCCCTTGTTCGTTGTTTGTGTTCCCTTACTGGTAACATGACTGTGAAGAACACCAACACGTGTGCCAAGGTAACATTTTACCAAACTTACCTTGCAGACTGTCTAGACTTCTCCTCCGGTTGCCTGCCCTCAGGCTGATGAGCGCTGCCATCACCGAGGAGCTGTTCTTTGCGGGACTGATTGGGAACGTTCAGATTGACAGCATCATCCCATACATTCTGCGAATGGAGACAGCGGACTACAACTCTCAGATAATTGGGCATGTCGCATAAAAGCAGCGGACAAGGATTCTGTACCATGGCAGTCATGGTGGTGTAAATGCATACTCTGTCTCCAAGAGATGGCAATAAGCCTTCCCGAGCACCTTTCTGAAGAAGGCCAATATATCTCCTTTCCGGTACCCTTGGGAAACATGGTGGAGTGTCTTAAGGAATATAGGATCGCTTCCTATTTTTCGTCTGATCTTCAAGGACTTGTAAATTAACTTGATATCTGAAGAAAGTCAAGAATTGTCCTTCCTATTTTTGTAGATAGATGAACTTGGAATATTTGTTTATGAAATCCAGGCTTGTGAAGAAACTGAAGAAGCTTTGACTGAACTAAGGTATCTCAACTTAGTTTGGTGTTTTAGACAAATAAATTAACTTTCCTCTCTGAGTTGTGTTTCCAGTGTTTTGCTGCTAGTTTGTTCTCACTGACCGAATGGAAAATAAATGCTCAAACATCTTGACAAGGCCCATGTTTCCATGGAAATGAGACCTTTATAACCAAACTTTTTTGCTGTTGTGTTGAAGAGAGATTTGTTTCTTGTTGAATGGAACAGTGCATATCATTACAAGTGCAGGGACAGTAGAGGAATTTCACATTTTAAAAATATTCTGCTGGCAAGTTGATGCAGTTGATCAAAAGTGAAGCTGCAGAGGGTCAGTACTGACTGTTTTGTGGATGCAAAGGAATACTGTGCTGTAGTGTTATGTATTGGTGGATATCAGCTGTTTTATACTATGAAAAATTCAGAAGTGCCTGCAGCAGGTATTCAAAGAGAACACCGTCTTGTTTTTCTGTTCTCAACAGTTCAAGCTTTTTTATGCTACCCCTCCGTCTTTCAAACTCAGCACACAAAAATGGATGGACGCATTCTAGATGCCCTAATTTTCTTTCAACCACCTCTAAGAAACAAATCGTTTTTAGAGTTCTGTGCATGTGTTCACATCGTTATTCTTGCATATTCTCGTTGTTAGCCTTTGGCTGTATACCTGTCTTTTCCAGCCAGGCTCATATGATTATTTTTTACATTTGAATGTGTTGAATCCAGTGCTTCTCCCTGTAGGAGCATGGTCTCTGCTGCTTTTCCTGCCCTTACTAGAAATGGGTCTAGATGCTTTGCGTATGTGAACTGAATCATCCTCTATGGCTCCACCTAAGGGTGGCTTCCAATGCTTTTCTCTCTTACGGCGTGTGCCTTGCTGTCAGGTAACACTGACATATGGTTGATCGCTCTGAGCTTCCTTTTCCAACATGAAACTATACATCCCTGGCACATTTAATATCTTGCCTTCTCTGTAGAGAAGGATCCTAGTAAAAGTGATGGTCTACCACTGACAGTAGCTTTTAGGGTTATCTAAATCTCGGATCAAGGCCCAGTTCTGTTTATCCAAATTTTTTTCTTTCTCTGGCAGCATTGGCTGAGCTTAGGCAAAGTGTCAGCTTTGAGGGAGGCCTTTGCCCCCACTGTACCAGCAGCTCCAAGGCCACCCTAACATTAATGGACAACGAGGTGAGGCTTGGGTGAGTTCTGTGTCTTTTCTCAGCACCCGAGGATATCAGCCAGGCAAAACCAGAGACCTGACACCGAATTACTGTGTTCTTTGTAGTGTCACTAACTGAGCTGCTTGCGTTTTCCTCTGCCCGACCTCTGTAATTGGAGGCTGTGCTACAGGGAGGGTCATTCCCAATCCCACAGACCAAAACTGTTGCTGCTGAGGGCCCCTGATGGGATGGATCCATCTCCCCTGCTCTGAACTTGGCACCTGGTGACTTCCTGGAGAACAGCCTCCAGTGCTGTAGCTAGCCATGATGCCCGAGCCCGTCCCACGGTCCACGTGTTCAAAGGCGCAGGATTTAGGCTCAGCGTTTGGGTTCCCTGGTGCTCATAAAGTATGACAACTTTTTTCTGTCTCAGGAGGAATGCGTCTTGTGAGCAGTACTTAGGGAAATGTGAAAGACAGTTGCTGCTGATACGTCGTGCTTGTTCTTTCCCAGTGGGAAAGATCCAGGGTTACAGGCCCACCCATCTTGCTGTTTGTAGGACCCAGTTGCAGACGGAAGGTGAAGCAATCTCCAGTTCAGCTCTCCTTAGAAATGTTGACCCAGTCTTCCAGCCCTGTGCTATTCCTACCCCACTTGCGTTGCCAACAGGGACAGAGGTATTACATTTTTGCAGGAGGCTGACAGGAATTTACTCCTGAATGTTTTGAAGGTGGTTTACCAAGCATTCCAAATCTTGGAAGAATTTTACTCCCAATATTCTCCAGATTCATGTAACCCATTTTCCTTTTAAATGCAGTAGATTGTGCAAATATCTCTCACATCCTTGCAGATTTATTTTTAACTCCTGAGCCACAGGCACAATAAGCAATTCTTTGTTTACAGCTGGTCAGGTGCAGCTGATGTGGCCTCTTGCATGGCAGTGGCTTGCTGCAGAAACAGCTGAGGCAATACCAGTGTTTGTGCAGATATAAATCTGATCATCTTTGTGGCCCTCCTCTGGACCTGCTCCAACCGCTCGATATCTTTCTTGTGTTGGGGGCCCCAGAACTGGACGCAGTACTCCAGGTGGAGTCTCACAAGAGCAGAGTAGAGGGACAGAATCCCCTCCCTTGCCCTGCTGGTCAGGCTTCTCTTGATGCAGCCCAGGGTGCGGTTGGCCTGCTGGGCTGCAAGCGCACATTGTTGGCTCATGTTGAGTTTTTCATCAACCGACACCCCCAAATCCTGCTCCTCAGAGCTGCTCTCCAGCCATTCTCCACCCAACCTGTATTTGTGCTTGGGATTGCCCCGACCCAGGTGCAGGACCTTACACTTGGCCTTGTTGAACTTCATGAGGTTGGCATGGGCCCACTTCTCAAGGTTGTCCAGGTCCCTCTGGATGGCATCCCTTCCCTCTAGCATGTCAATGGCACCACACAGCTTGGTGTCATCCACAAACTTGCTGAGGGTGCACTCGATCCCACCGTCCATGTCACCAACAAAGATGTTAAACAGCACTGGCCCCAGTACTGATCCCTGAGGGATGCCACTCGTCACCGGTCTCCATTTCGACATTGAGCCATTGGCCACAACTCTCTGGGTGTGACAAAAGCGATTATGGTCATCGTGCTTGCATAGAATCATAGACTCACTAAGGTTGGAAAAGACCTCTCAGATCATCCAGTCCAACCATCAGCTCATCGATATCTTGAATCTAGTTACCTTGACCAGGTGAGAACTCAAGCAGGGTGACCATTCCCAAGCTCAGTGACAGACTGTGTACCTCTCTTTGGAGAGCAGTATGCTTGAGCCACCATCAGGATGTACTCTGATAGTTCTCAGACTGCTTCTGGGGCCTTGCTCAGTAATGTTTGCATTGTATCACTGCAAAATGGACAATTAGTTCAAGAAATCTTCAAATTGCCAAGAGGTGTCTGCCAGCCACCTTTTCCTGAGAACTCGGGGACACAGTTAGGTGTGGTGTGGCCATGTACGTGGCTCTGCACACAAAGGAAAGGTACTCATCTCAAAGAGGTCCCAGCTGCTTGTTGTCCATCTGTGTGGTTACCGCATGCCCTCTCCCTTGCTTGTGTGGCTGACAAGATGCTGTCAGTGCTGTACTTAGGGCAGGTGAAACGAAAGGGGGAGGTGGGAGTACAGCTGCAGCATTGTAAGGGCCCATGAAAACATCTCATGGTCTTGGATACCTCTGATGTTTGGACTGCTGCAGTGACTGCACGTATATGCAACACATTGCAAAGAGCTCTTTGCTGGTGAGTAACCTTTTTTTTTTAAAAAAAGTTAATTTTTTTTTGTTACAAACTTCCATTGTAAGTTCAGTACTGGTTCAAACGTAGGGTGCAGCTGGTCTGTGCTGCCTGGCAAGTGGTCTCTCCTGTCGTCGTGATGATCAAGACGCTGGATCCCATAGCACAGGTTGTTGCTTCAGCATTGTTCACTTCTCTTACCGAGATGTTTCATTAATCATTTTGGGTTCTTAAACTGTAGTTCATGCTTTTGAGAAGGAATGAGGCCTAACTGGGCTTTCTCAGGAGTGGGAGCTTTAAAACATGTACATTGGTACAGGGGTGAAGACGCATTTTTCTTATTTCTGGCTGTTAACCATTGCGGTTACCTTTGAGAATTACGCAGGAAAGTCGAAGCAGTGCAGTTTGGTCTGGTTTGGTGTGTCTGTTGGAGGTTAGCTGCCGCTCAGGCAAACGGAGCATATTCAGTTACCTTCAGCTCAGGCCCTGAGTGTCTGTAACAGCTATTTTTTGCGATGACGTGATCTCATTACCACCTCTGTGATTTATTTTCCGTCTTGTGATAAGTGTTCTTTGCTCCTGGATGAAAGGCTGGCGGACACTGCTGTCGCTTTGTGCTGCTCAGTCACATCGCTGATCAGCTAACAGAGGTGTAAACAGTGAAGCTCACTTCACCGTAGGTGTTAATGTTTCTCACTATTTTTGTAACCTCCTCCTTTCTCATTTAATTTTTTTTTAGCTTTTTGATCTTCAGCACTCTGACAGTTTTCATACCTAATCAGGGTTTAACCCAGCTGTGGCATTTACTAATAATAATAATTCGCTTTGCCAATGAAAGACCAAGTTTAGTTTTGATAGCTTTAAAATTTTCAATGTTAAGAGCAAGAAAATTCATTTTAGTATAAATCACATGAATGGAAAAGCGATACATTTTGGAATCCTGTTGCTTAAGATGGGAGCAATGATGCACAGAATGAAGTGACTACTTTGAAACAGTTGTCTGGAAAGTGTTTGTTGTACTTATCTACATGGCTTTAGGTTGCTTGCTTCATGCTGGTGGAGCCCTGCTACAAGTCACTGCTCTATTTGAAACTTTTTTCCAAAGCGCTTTCACTGAACACCTTCTGCAGTTACAACCTGGACCTGCCGGTGCACCTCTCTGCCACGGTCAGTGTCCGTGGAGGGTGGTCACTGCGCTCTTACTTCGTGCTGCGGCCTCCTGGCACACCAGCCGCAGTGTAGGCGTTAGGATCTCACTGCACCTCTCTTGCTGTGGTGTAAAACAGTCCTGTAAACGCCCTGGAACCTGACTACATGTGTACATTCTGTTTTGGGTGTTTTTTAAAATAAATTGTAACTTTCTGTGATAGAAGGCGATAGCAATAACCCATTTGTTCGTGTTACACGGGTTGTCTTACAGACCAACAGCGGCGCGCACTATTCCAAAGAGTTTGTGGCTGTGTCACTCTTACTGCACAATCACACGTGGTATTGTCAGCTGTCTCTGGGATTTGTGGTAGCTGCAGCATCCTGCTGTTTGCTGCCCCTTGTTGCTATTAACTCTTTGTTTCTGTGCTTACTGCTTTCTGCCCTATGAGTCTGAGTATTTGAAAAATAATTTTTTATAAAATGTGATTTACCAACTTTTTTTCTTTTAAAACACTACGTACAAAACCATTGCTATAAAGAATTCTGGTCGCAGATCTTCATGTCATGTAATGCATTAATCTGTTTTGGGGGAAGTTTACTCAGTTCGTTATGAACCAGTTTTAGGTTGGAAGTTAAAATGTGGTTGGACACTTCTCTTTTGAAATAAATACAGACTTCAGCTGTTTAATTATCTCATTTTTAAATATTACCTGATAAATATTGAATTTATTCATGTTCAAAATGGTGAAATTATGGCACGTTTTGCTCCTTTCCAGAAGTGATTTCTCATTGATAACTGCAAAGCTGTAACTGGCTCTAGTCTTTCACTGACTGTGGTATTTGTATTTGCACGAATGTGCAGATAGCCCAGAGCAGCATCTCACAGGAGGAGTGAGCTGCCTTTCTTTATGCGTTTAGATTCTGGAATGTGTATGGTGGAGTTGATGATGCATTGCAGAGGAAAGCTTTGTGGGGTAGATGATGAAGTTGGGATAATGTAGGGAGCTGATGACTTACCAGAGCAGGAAATAAGCATTTAGTCCAGTTTCTCTGTTGCTTCTCTTCGAAACTTACCTTTCTCTGCACTCTGCGGAGCTCCGCTCTCCAGTCAGACTGCTGATGGAGCACACCCGCCTTCTCCTACCAGTAATCCAGAGCCTTTTGGTCACCCCTGATGGAAGAAGGAAGAGCTCCCTAGTTAAAAAGGCTCCTCTGGGGAACTCTCCAACGCAGTTACCCTGTGGCACTTTCTGTTCTTCTCTCTGCTCAGCCAGCATCCTAGCAGCCCTGCCTTTCCTCCTCATACTTCTGTATGAAATAACCCCAAAGAACGTTCGTCCTTCACCACGTGAGCCCTTCTCTCCCGAGCTCCTCTATTTTTTCTCATATCATGAAGTCATGTTAGCAGATGCCTGTGAACAGCCCCGTGCTGCCACCTCAGCCTTCCTTTTACCCTCTGAGCTCTCAGGTGTGAAGCACAGCCTTCACTCTGATGTGTAACTGCTAAGACAGTTTCCTGCTACATGAATCTTTTATCGGAAATCAGGGTTGTGCATTTTGGCTCGAGGGCAGGAACCTGATTAGTGTTGAGTAATTGGATCTTGTAGCACTGCTTGCTCAAATACATTCTCAAGTGAATATGGCTTTGACTGGGGGAAGGTAGATGAGGTGCTGACACGGAGCCAAGAGCGTTCTGTGCCTTAGGTGGAGTGATGGGGAACAAGAGGATAGCACCGGGGCATTGTTCTGGGGACCCTTTTAGCCAGACTTCTGTGGTCGAGTTGCCTTCAGTTGAGGGTCTTACCAGAGAGCAAACTGAACAGCCACGTGCTCTGGTTGATGAAGGCTGTCGTGGGAACAGCCATAACGTGAGTTTGTCTTTCACACCGCAGCCAGTGGAGTTTTGCCATTGGGAAATGAGAGGTGAAGGCAGTTACTGCTCCACACAGCCCGAGCAGTTCCCAAGAAGTGGCATGTGTTTTCTGAAAGTGTCAGTAAGGTTGTTTCTGAGTGTTTTACTAGATACATACTTGGATTTTATTTCATCTTCTAAATTACAAAATAGCTAAGTTTTTTTGGTAATGTTACACCTTAGTTGCCAGCTATGAATCAATCTTTTCACCTTTCAGAGCAGTTGAAGACAAGTGACAAAACTTTTTTAATCGTGATTTTGGGAAATAATATGGGTTACAGGACTGGCTAAAAATCCATTAGGAAATGCAGTAGAGATTGCATTGTTCAGACAAGAGTCAGAGAAACTGTGGACTGGACCTGAGTATTATGGGACACCAAAATGTGGAGCGTTGTGTTGGGAATTTGACTTTGTTTCTGGAACTTAGAAAGCTTAGAAGGATGGGGCAGGCGTGAGGCAGATTGTGGGGCAGATTTTCAAAATCTACATAGTTTGGTCTTATTTGCTAGGCTTTCGTGTGTTGGATTTGTTTCTTATTTTAATTTCAAGAGGAATTCCAATTAATTATACAAATGTGTGTTCCATAGTTGTGAAATCATTGTGGCATAAATTTATGTGACTTTCCATACAAAGAATAGAGGGAATAGAAGTGGAGTCGGCAAGCAAAAAAAAAAAAAAAAAAAATTATTCTAAGGTAAAATGTGAATATTGAATTACTCTGTAGGCTGGTTGTTTTTTGCCTGTTCTGTGAAATATCTGAACTTAGGTTTTTCAGGTCAATTTATCACTGAACAAAGCTATTAAATAAAACCAAAATATGTAGGACTCAGTGAGACTGTTCTGTGCTATCTTTGGGTCACTCAGGAAATGGATTTGTTTATCTTCAATAAATGTGTTCTTGTTTATTACGCTGTGACCCTATATTAGAAAGGAGGCAACTAGCTAACGTGTTCAGACGTCAGGGTTTCTTTAGGCCTGAACAGTGTTCTGTCACTGAGTTTGTGACAGCTTGCTTGGACCACAGGAAAAAAAAAAAAAAAAAAAAAAAGACAGCATTGAATGTGTTTAGCAAGAGCTTTTATGACAGCAAGGCTCAATGTACTAGACTTTGGGGCACAGCAAGATCTAACAGAGTGTTAGTGTTGAATCTTAGAAATGAGAATTAAAAATTCTGTATGGGACCATGAGTTTTACAGCTGAGCAAATACTGTCTCCCCCAGACATTCTTAGGAAGATGCGATACTTGTGTTTGCAATCCCAGTTATTCAGTCATGACATCTGCACCGAGTTCAGGGATCATTTTGAACGGAGCAGGAAGATACAGTTTTCACGCTTGGTGACCAGACTTTAGCAAAAGCAGTGCAGGTAGGTGTGACAGGACTTGAGCCATTGAGCTAATGCAACAGAATTGGACTAAAATCTCAGTGGAGATCTTACTTGACCCAAGGAAAAATCGGAATGTAATTTACAGATGCTGGAAGATGTTCCTGCTACTAAGAGTGTCGTTCCTTAAGATCTGCAGAAGGACCAAGGTTGCGTTAAGATGTTAATTCCTTCTCCTGCCTCTGAGTTACACAGCCCTGTCCTCCACAGCAGTCTCAGCCTAACTGTAAGGAGACGTGGTGCCATGTGGATCAGTGAAGTGATCCAGAGCCTGGGGAAAAGAAATAAGCCAGGTTATATCACTGCCAGCAGAGAGTGTTCACAGGATTGTATTTAAGCGATGAAGATGATCTCAGTTATATGAGTAGGCTTAGAACTTGGTTGGAGTTGAACCTATTTAATGCTTCAAAAGCTGGCTGACCTCATTCAAACTATTTTTCTTTCTTTCATGTTTTTCTTCAGTAGTTTGTATCAAAATTTATGTGTATGACGTTGCAGCAAAACAAGTGAATTCTGACTGTAAATGTACATCCCCCATTTTTCTTCCTGCTAGGTGTACAATTATCTGAGCATATTTTAATAATTTAATGTATTTTGTAAGAGTTTTGATTGTGAAAACGCACGTAACCTGCTGCAGGTGTACTGAAGCCTGAGACATTCCATGGGACAAATGCTGTGGTTACACAGCAGAGCACTGAATCAGCGCAAAATCATTTGCGTTTAAATTTAAAAAATAAAAAGAATGAATGGAAAACGTATGCCACTCGACTCTGCATGGAACTGGGCATTATGCGAACTCGGCTGGCCGGCCCCTCTTTGCCAGTCGCCCCCTCCCTTCCCCGCAGGTTTAACACCGCATTCTCCGCTTTTTGCTCTGATCCTGGCGTTGCCCCTCGCCCGCTCCCCACCTCCCCCGGCCCCCGCACGCCGCCCG